>JADLZK010002839.1:0-11707 GCA_015847255.1 Hyparrhenia diplandra
GTAAAAGATGAGACGATCCGCCGACGCCGCCATATGGTGGACACGGCCAACAAACAAATGCCGCCGCGGATTCAAGATCGACGGTGTCGCTCCGGCATATACAATCGTTCAACCCTAGATCGCCGCATCCGCCCTCATTTCCCTTCCTTCTCGCGGGCGGCTAGGTGGGCGCCAGTGGCGCTCATGCGGAGGTCGGTTCCGCCGCATGGCGGCGCGAGGGCCCTCATCTCAACTCCACACAGGCTGGGCGCTGGGCGGCCAGGCGGCCGGCCGCAGCGCCGCCCATGCTCGCCCCGGTAGGGTGGCTCGCCGTGAGGCGCGTAGCCCTCGTACGGGCCCCGCGCTGAAATTTCGACGCTGGGCGCCGGTAAACACGCGCGACGGCGGCGGCCCTTCCCGATCACGCGGCGCGGCTGCCTCCTCCCAAACCGGGGGCACGCTCCCGGGCGCCTTCCTCGTCCCAGAAGGGGCGGGCCATGGGCGCAGGGCCACAGCGCGCCGCTGGGAGCGGTGGCGCTAAGGCCGCGGGCCCCGCCCTTCCCCCCCACCCCGTAACGCCAACGCGCCGCCGGTGGATAGGGATCGACAGGGATGGCGATGGCGTGGTGTGCGGCGGCGCCCCCCATCCCCCACACCCGCACCGGCCAAGACGCGGCGCCCGCCCGGCGGCGCCGCGCGCCCCGGAGCGAGGCCTCCCACCCGATTCCACGCCAAGTCGGCCGGGCGGGCCATGGAGGGTGAGTCCGCCGCCGACGCTCCCCGCCTCCACACCCTGCAGCTCGAGCAAGGGGAAGAAACCATCGGCGACGGGGCGGCACGCCAGGTCCCGGCGAGGCGCCCAGGCCGCCCCGGCCACCCACGCGAGCGGCCCCCCTCCACGGCGGGCACGGCCCTGGGGCAATGGCCGATGCGAGGGGCCTGGGCCGTGAGTGGATCCGGGCGCTGTCAGAACCCGGACACGCAGCCGACCGCTCACGCCTTCCTCGGCGCCCCAAGCACCTGGCAACCCTTCGTGAGAGAGTGTAATGTCTCCCTTGCTCCTCCACTTCCCTCGCCGACAACGTTGAAGACCATTGATCGCGCTATTTTGGGGGCTTCGTCCCGATGGGCCCGCCGCCGCCTTCCTTGCAGCGGAGGTCTATGGCGACGGATCCGCCGGGCCGGATGCTAGGCCCACAAATTACGCCTTAATCCGCACGCCCACCCGTTCTTACCTCCGATCGACGAATATGCTATGTAACATTTGTTCTTTGTATGTTTTGCTTCGTTTTAAGTGTTCGTGAGATAGCATCTCGCCAGAAGAAGTGCAGCAAGCCACTTTTCTTGATTAGCGGTATTTGGGTATTCGGGTGAGCAAGTTCGGTCGATGTTTCGCGGAATTTCTCTTATGCCCACCTGCAATAATCCAACCTGTTGTCCTCTCGATTTTTTTTAATTAATCGAAGCTTGCGCGATGCTAGCGCCTCTCGTACTTATTTTTCCTCCAAACCGGTTCTCGCAGGTTATTACCTACTTGATATACACCGCAATTGGTGAAAACATTTAGAAGACAGTTCTGCATTTGAGAATCCAAGTACGGTTGTGTGCGTTTGTACTCGAATCGCTACTTTTGTTCCTCGCGATGTGATGTTAACCAAATCGTATATAGGTTGTTGCTTGCAAATTGTTGCATTTCTTTTTTTGTTATCGATTGCATTACATATAGTAACTTTTGCAAATGAAATGAGAAATGTGTTTGCTATGCTAATTTCAAATGATGTTACGCATTGGATGACGAGGTATTGGATGCTCTCAAGAATCAAACTGGAGGTATTGGATCCTTCGGCCTCCTCGCTTGCGTTCTTCGGCGATGTCGAGCATAGGAAGGCACGGTTGTCGTAAAAGCGCCTTGTGCCTCATGGATGTGAGGAATAAAGATCTACCTCTAGCATGCGCCCCGCTTTTTTTTTAAAAAGCGGCCCCGCTTCTCGGAAGATATGTTTTGGTTTTGATGATGCAGATGGCGAATGGCTCTCCGGTAAGCGCCCTTCCCAATCCCGGGCGGTGGTGCGGCGCCATGGCCGCATGGGGATGATGGAGAGGATCAGACACCTATGTGGAGGCTACAATGAGGGCTTCAAGCAAAAGGTCCGTGAGCGCATCTTTGGGTTCTCGAAAGTGTTGCGGGCATGCAAAGTGATTCAAAAGTAGATAATGAGATTTGGCCTATAACCTTGCACACCATGTGTTTGTAGTAATGGCTATTAAAGGTTATGTAGTTATCCATTTATTGTTTTTGAATGTTCTATTACCCCTTTGTTTTCCTGCAGATTATGGCTGAGGTCTGTAAGAGAAGGCATTTGTTTGAGCTATATGCTATAGAGAAATTCCTCGTGAACTTGGACCCGAAAAGATCCGTGATTTATATTCTTTCCGAACTCGACTTTGATTGCTAAATTTTTGTAATGGATAGTCCAAAGGGTCTAATTGTTTTTTTCTGCAGAGAATGCAACATGCTCTTTTAATCTGCCTCGCGGACGACAATGGACCGATAAGAGACTCATGCATGGGTGGGAAATGGCTTGAGAGCTAAAACCGGTTTGTCATCAAGCAATGGCGTGCGCACTACAAGCCGATCATTATCTACATTACCCGCCGACCTCTTTGAGGTTGCCGGAGATGGGACTCCCGTTTATGGGGTGGAAATTGTTGTGCCTTGTGATAGGATTTCTTTTGGGCGCTGGGGACGGTTTTTCGGGGGCGGCTATGAACAAAGCCGCATTGCGGGCATAGCCTTCCTACGTAAAATGTATGGATTCATTGTGGTGGATTATAATTTCCGGTGGTGTCGTTATGTACGTAAAAGTTGCAACTTCGGGCTGTCTCTGTTCTCGCTAGGGTGGCCGCATGATCGTAGGTTGGCCACAAAAGATGCGAGGAACTTGCCGTTCGATTTCGGTGTTTGATCGGAGAGGTCTCGTCCTTGAGCATGTTTGTTTGATGAGCGGTTGTGCTTTGCACATGTTTATTTTTTTCTCGAACATTGTTTTTTTCCAACAATAATCACATTAACCACACATTTACATTGAGATTGGTTCTCGTTTGTTAGGGTTTTACAATGGAGCGACGTAGGCCGGTGGCTTTGCCCCCAAAATATTGGGGAAGGATCTTGTATGTTGCCTTCTTGGTTGCCTCTCACCTCCACATTGTTTGTTTATGCTTTAGAAATTAATTTTGCCCTATCCCGATCCATAGCTTCTTCACGCTTTCTCGCACTTGTCTGGTTCCCAAGAACCCGTAAAAAGAAAATGTATGGTCCATCACCGTTTTATCTATGTGCCTCGGTGGTTACATCTTCGGACAAGCCATAGTTAATTCGCTTTTGTTACGCTTGAGGGTGCCTATTATATGCCTATTGACCTTACACCGCTGAGTGTCGCCGTAGGAAAAGGTACCGGATCGTAAAAAAAAATGGTTGGTGCAGGTGCCGCCTTGTTTAGTTGTTGCTTTACGTGTTTTTAAAACTCTCAACGTATGCTAAATGATCGGTCTCCTATGCAAATCGTTTTGCTCTAGGAATGGTTCGCGGGTCGTAACACCGCCATACATTGATGCCCCTCAAAGGTTTGCTATCTTTAGGGATACATTATCCATTTCCCTTTCATATGGCTTGTATCGGGGAAACAAAAGTGATCCCCGAAGTTCTTTCTTTGTTGTTCTCGCTTGCCTTCTTGGAATGTTGGTGGATGGCTACCTACGATTCGGCGGTCGATTATGGACCCCAACCTACCAATGTAGATCTTTGCCATGCTATAATCAGTTTACAAGATTGTGTCAAATCGAGTTCAACATTAGAGATGGCAAGATCTCGGCCCCCGGACGACTCCTCGACTCTGCAAACCTAAAGCAAGAACCTATTATACGGGTAATTCATATACACTCTCCTTCCAACTTAGACTGTGTGGTTCTTGATTATACTCCAATTCATTGCAATTATGCCGTACTGGATGAGGAAGAAGGGTACGCATGGTGATGTGCTTAGGAGGCCTTTGAAGACCAGCTTGAAGGAACTTTCATTTCATCAATGCCATCATTTTTACACTTTTCTTGTCGCATTGGTTCATTCAGTCTTGCCGTTATTAATGCTTTTGCAAATAGAATGTCATTATATTCCCTACTACAATTGTCCGTTTGTTTATTGTTGTGCCTCTACGATGAATGATGTTTTTCCATGGCATGGTCTGTTGCCTATTGCACCACCGAAAGCACAACCCAACAACAATAATATTTATCTAATCAGACTTCTTTTCACTAACATAGAGATTCTATGTCTTTGTTTTTTCATTATGCAGAAGAAGCGGCAGCTTAATGGTGTCCGGCCAAAGCAAACAACAACTCAGAAAGTGATTGTGACTAAGGCAACTACCTGTGGTCGTCATGGTATACTCATTTGTCCCAAGCAAATTAACTATTTCCTTCTTAATATCACCATTCAAATCTAACGGTTCTCTCAACATGCGTATTCGGGCTTTAGCATTGAGTCCGACAGAGTGGTCACCGGATCTAGATCCACGGACACGCCACATTCACGTCACTCAACTCCATCAACTCGGGCACATGCCCGTGAACTATGTTTAGCGGACTCTATGTGAACAATTATGTATGCTTGTGTAAGCCTATGTTCATGAATGGGCGAGACTTTATGCCCTACGAACCGTGTGAACTTTTATGTTTGATTCTGTTGAACTCTATTAGATATATGTTAAGACTCTCCGTCATCTATGCTTTTCGGTGGTCCGCGGTACACCAACACCACCTCCTACCGCTTTTCTTGAGATTTCGAACACTACCGTGTACTCCTAACGTTCAGTCAAAAAAAAAAAAAAACTATGTACTCAAACTGTCCATGACTGAAATTTTTAGCACCGTATCCTTCTGTCTAAACCCTCTAAAGCCACGGGCGGCCAAAACCCGCGCGCGAACGCGCGCGCTGTAGACTAGTCTTCCATGCACGCACCTGCGGTCCCATCGCGTGGCCTGTGTCTGACTTGCTACCGGGTCGGTTCGGTTTGTTTTGGAACCTGCCTGGCCAGAACAAGGGGGAAAAGCGAAGACCACTTCAGGCTTTGCATGTGTTATTACGCATGTGCTTATCGATCGGAGGCTGTCTCCCACTTTCGCCACTACTATCATAGTATTACCGAACGCTTAGCTCCCTTTCTCTTTGCACTGTTGTTGACCTTGGCCTCGGGAAAAATAAACTAGCAGCACACCAGTTGAGGCTACGAATGAAAACGTAGTTCTGAGATAAGCATGACGCTTGTTCAAGACAAGGTTACTGTACCTTTTCCCTACAAACAGTAAAAATCACTACTTGGCCTACTGTTAATATTCAAAGGAGGCAGGTAGTAGTATACTAAACATCAACGAAGTTTGTGATATATTACTTCAGTTTTCAGTGTTCACTCTAGTTATAGTATACTATGCAAGTTTAATTTATTAAAAAAAACTTACTGCAATTAATTGTTGATATTGCTTATTAATCCTATCCAGGTTCGTCAGACCATTTGATGGCCACGTTCAGCGGCGAAACAAACGACTGTGCCTGCCTTACCGGGGCGGATCAGACCGGCGGGGCGTGCGTGGATCCATCGAGATATATCCATCCATCCGCAACCGACGAGCGACGACCGCATCTCCCATCCACAGCGACGCAGACGCAGCCGCCCCGGTCAGTCTACCCACACTTCTCTTCTTCCACATACACACTACCACACTCGCTCTACCGGTCGTCGTTCTCGTTCCACCACCGCTCGCTCCTCTCAGTCTCAGCTGCCAGGCAAGTTGCGGTCCCCGGCTTCCCCTTCGCATCCTAGCTCCTCCCTCCCCGTATCTTCGCCTCCACGTTGACCACGACTTTTTCGTTGCAGTTGGCGCCACCACCCACCCGACTCAACCCAACCCAACCCGGCCGTCCCGTCCCTAGCCGCCACTCCACCGGCTTCCCACCCGCTGCCGCCGCGCCCCCCACCGCACCCGGCGCCCCACCTGTCACTGTGCCGCGTGCGTGCCCACGCCGCGACCACCTCACTTCCCCACCTACGACGCAACTTCCCACGCCCCATCACACCCGCCACCGCTTTAAAAAACCTCCTCCTCACACCCTCACTCCCTCACTCACACCACAGCGATCCAGAGCAAGGCGCCCAAGCAACCACCACTACTCCACGCACAGCCAGCGAGAACAAGTCGCAGCCAAGAACTCGTCTCCACGTCTTCTCCCACCGAAGCCTAAGCTCGATCGAGCCGCTAGCTTGCCGTGCCATGTCTTCCATGGAGCTGCTCCACGCCGTCATCCCGGAGAAGCAGATCATCGGCGAGGAGAAGGCGCCCGCGGCGGCGCCGACGATGACCACGACCACGAGCAGCAGCGCCACCGCCATGAGCGGCGACGAGGGCGTTTCCCACGTGCCTCAGGGGTGGGCCAAGAAGAAGCGCGCTCGCGCCGCCACCGCTCCGAGGAGGAGAACCTCGCGCTCTGCCTCCTCATGCTCTCTCGCGGTGTCAACCACCGCGTCCAGGCGCCGATGCCCGTCCCGTCCGCGGCGCCGACCGCCGCGGAGTTCAAGTGCTCCGTCTGCGGCAAGTCCTTCAGCTCCTACCAGGCGCTGGGGGCCACAAGACCAGCCACCGGGTCAAGCTGCCGACCCCTCCTGCTGCTGCTGATGCTGTCGTCCCGGCACCAGTGCCTCTCGTGGAGGAGGTGGAGGCCCCCGCACCGCTGACCGTCATCCCGCCACCGCCAGTCGAGGTCCTCGTCGCCCGTGAACCGGTTACGTCATCCACCGCCGCGTCCTCCGACGGGGCGGCGGTGTCGAGCAGAGTCCACAGGTGCACCATCTGCCAAAGGAGTTCCCGACCGGGCAGGGCGCTCGGCGGGCACAAGAGGAAGCACTACGACGGAGGCGTCGGCGCAGCAGCGCCGCGTCCACTGCCGCGGCGGCCGCTGAGACGTCCGAGGTGGGGAGCTCCGGGAACGGGAGCTCCGCCGCCCGCGCGTTCGACCTCAACCTCCCGGCCGTGCCGGAGTTCGTGTTCCGGTGCGGCAAGCCTGGCAAGCTGTGGGAGGAGGACGAGGAGGTGCAGAGCCCTCTCGCCTTCAAGAAGCCCCGCCTCCTCATGACCGCGTGAGCCAGCCCAGCCGCGCCGCTGCGCCAAGATTTTGGTCTAGAGCTGCCTGCTGCCAAGTTCGGTGGTGGAACACTATTCGTTCATTCATTCGTCTGGTGCCCAGTACTATTGTTTGATTTGTTGCTGCTCTTCTTGTACAGTTATACAGAGAGAGCTAGCTAGTTGTGAGATCGAGATGCATAGTCATCATACACATATAGGTCCATCTTCCTATTCCTGGAAGAGTATACTTGTATCCTTAGGCGTCAGTATACTGTTGTTCATACATATACTTCATTCTCATTAAGAGATCGATGATTGATGAATTAGTGCTTTGTAACATACAGTAAGCTTATCATTATAAATGGATTGGGGATTAATATGGAATCAGATACGACGCTCTCGCAGCACTTTGTGTCGATGCCTCGCCGGTAGTACCTTGGTCGATCGATCTATGCCTGTGCGCTTTCGCTTGCCAGCTCAACCCACCCCTTTGCTTTTTTTGCTTGCTTGCTTTCATGGGAAGAAACGGAGCGGTCTGTTTCCTTCGCCTCTCAGAAGCAACGTTCTCTCACCTTTCTTTTCGCAGAGTTTTCGGTCGCTAGCTTGGCCACTCATCGTCCTCAGTGACGTCCATGCATCCCGGCTCGGCTGGCTGGCGATAACTTAATCCGGTTCCGTCCACGAGCTTCCACCGGCCACTTGCTCTGCTCGATTGTTGCGGAGCATCGACGCCCTGCGGTGCGCGGTGCGGTGCGGCCGCCGCCCGCAAGTGGGAACAACAAACCTGGGGCCGTTGCGGCTTCGGGAACGCCGACGGACGGCGCCCACTAGCGGGTGGAACGGCCGCCGACAGCGACGTCGCGCGCCCCGCCCTCCTTCCTGTCCGTCCCGCCCGCCCGCCCGCCGGTGTTGATTAGTGCGTGCCGACTCGCTCGCGCGCGTCCAGATCGCTTTCGAAGCAACAGTTCCAGCGGCCGGCCGCCCGCATTTGGTGGAACGGAACGGAATGGAAGCGAGGCGGAAAATCTAGGCGCGTCTCGTTCTCGTTCTCGTCCCGTGCCGTGCGTATGTACGTGCCACGATGCTTCCCGCCCACTTCCAGGCCGAACCGACCCTGGCGCTGGCGATGGCTGCGTCGTGAGTGACGCGCACGACCTGGTGGTGGTGGTGGTGCCGACGTGCGCCGGTGCGTGCGCGTCCCCAGCGGCTCGGTCGCGTATGGGCGGGCGTTGAAGAAGCGTGAACGGCGACTGGCGTCGGCGACGGGGCGGCCGGGCGGGCGTTCGGCATGCTTCACGTGGCGTCCTCGCGTCCTGCGGGGCGATTTCGCTGCTGAACATGTCGTGGGCGACCCGTCACCGGTCGGTCTCGCGACGGTGGTGCAGCACACGTCTTTTTGGAGAGTTGGGCAGCTAGCTAGCTCACTCGGTGCGTTTCTGGATGCAGGATATGTTCGCACCGGCGGCAGTTTCGTCCCGTGCTTGCCTTGTCATCTTTTTTCATTCCTTCTTTTGTCTTGGGTCCACGCCACGGTGACGTACGCCACGTTTCATTTCATTGCAGATTAGGTAAGTTCGCTGTGTGATGGGATGGGTTCATGCCATTTGGAGCACGAGTGGGGTGCTGCTCTTGTACTCGTATCGCATCCTAATAAAGTCAGCAGAAGCCGGCCAAACATGGCAAGTCCAAAAACAGGACAATTCTGATCCACCTTCCAAGTTCCAACTGATAATCTCTCGAGCTTTACGAGCCGTGGAATGTTTCGGCTGCATGTGGCCTGCTTGCGATCAGATCGACAGGCCAGGAATAGATTTTTTTTTTTTTTGAGCAGAGGCCAGGAATAGATGCTGACGGGCCATCCTGATTCCAATGCGCGATTGTCGCTTCAGAGGCCCGCCTTACTCCAAGGCCTTTCCCGTGCGCTGACGACATGGGCTCCATTTATCTCTATGGGCCTTTTGTACTTTACCAGAATTTCCCTCCTCCCGTGATCCATACGCATTCCGGCCCGCGTCTTCCGTGGAAAACCGCCAGTCCAGTAGCGAGTTGGGCTCTGTCGAATTCCATCGGCCGCGAAGGGACTTCTGTGAAGCAGGTTTTTGTTGAAGGCGTTGGTTTTGTTGAAGGCGTTGTGAGTCAATAATACGGTCAGAATGAAATCGTGCCCGTTGCATTGGACACAGAAGGGGTACACTTTCACAACCATGCACTAATGAAAGGCAGGCTGAAACGTGGAAGATAGCATATATAGAACATTTCAAGAGACTAAACATTACCCACTTTACAGGATTCTGTTTTTCGATTCAGCCACGTGAGAAAGTTCATGTAATAAGTGATTTTCTGAAAGTGCATCTTTAGTGATTTTGTTCTTGCTTGTTTTGTTAGAATATATTGTGATTTATGATATATTCGAGTTCTAGTCTTACTGTCCTAGTGTTGTGTGGAATCGATATAATTTTCCTTCCAGTTGTTCCTTACATTACGTGGTATTCGTCCTGCACATTTGCTCATGGCTTTAAGAAGATTTTGTTCCTACGAACATTTTGAGAACAAAAATAAAATCACACTTCAGAGGAAACAAACATTCAACAATTGTGCTCGACACCTAGCTTTGCACATATGAGAAACACATTTTCTTTCAATCTCTTCTAAAAAGAATATTATCTACCATTGAAAATTAAAACGGTCACTCTTTTGCCCACAAGTTAATCAATTTTCGATAGTGAAAAATACAATGTAATATTGAGATGACTTAACATGAAATATTTATGGTGTGAGCCAATAAATGTAAAGGTACCTAACCATTTATCTTCCTAGTTTGAATCTTCTAGTTTCCAATAAACCTCATAATCATTTTACTTCTCAAATATTTTTTTTTCACATGAAAGAAGTTGTACCAGACACTGTCCACCTTAACAAGTTTATAAATCCACATACTCAGTAAAAATCTCATTTTGGACTTTTAAGTTGTAGATTTCCATCAGCAACCTTGATCCTTAGGGCGTACAAATGGATTCTCCAAATTTTTTAATGGTCGTTACATTGAAAAATGACATGGATATATAAAAATCTAACTTGTGAAAAAACACCTATTGTAACTTTAAAAAATGACACCATAGATAGATGCGTAGATAGATAGATATAGGCACTCAAAAGTGAGTTTATTAGACTTAGTCTTCCACTGTATGTCAACAATATACCTTTCCAATCACTGCCTTCGTCCCAAAATTGTACTCCCACCCCAAAAAAAAACTTGATGTTGGAATTAAAACGTCCCATACAATTTGATACTTTATGTGAGAGGCACGGCGCGGGAGTAAAAGCGACGGCTAAGGTTTCGGGAGCAGAGTTAGAGAACTAGATGGCTGAAGCAAGGAGCTTTTTACTCTTTATTTTTCCTAGAGCAAGCTCTCCAAACTTGAGCCAAGTTCATGTCTACCCAACCTTATTTTTGAATTGAGCCAATTCTAAGTGATCCATTTCTCGATGGAACCTAATTCTATAGTAATTTGGAAATGGATGGAAAACTCTCTAGCATTTTCAACGCTATTTATCCATTCAAGCTAATTTGTATGCTACGAGTATTCGTAGAAAAAAAAAGTATGCATGTGAACATAACCTCCACACTACCGGACTACGGAGAATTCTCCGCGGAGTTTCGGAGTTTTCTCGCCGGTTCGTCAAAAACTCGGGGAACGTCAAGAACTCCTCGCTTGGCCAACACCTCCGCCGGGAATGGTACAATAATTCGGTTTGGTTCCCATAAAACCGCCGTGAATCATCGCAACCGCCGTGAATTGCGGAAACTAATCCCCGCTGCTCATGGGTAACCGACGGAAACAAAAGTTTGCTCGCCCCTCACCCGCCCCGGAAACGATATCGCGCGTCGCGTGGACCTTGGCGCGCCAAAAAGGCGCCAAAACTTCACTGCATTTTGGGACCCACCACAGGCATATACCCGTAACCCTAGCCATTTTCCCCACCTCATCCCACCGCCGCTGCCCTGCCAAGGACAGGCAGCGCTCCTCTGGCCCGCTCTCCCAGATCTCGCCGCTGCAATCCACCACGCTAAGGCTTTTCTCGCTCGCTTCCGCTCAGAATTCATCTCGGCGCGCTTCTCACTTCTTTGCCGCTAGATCCTATCCGCCTCACGCCGCTTCGGTCCGCCCGCTCGCCACCCTGTGCTTTCGCGTTTGGCGCCGCTTCGCCTCGGCGACGTTGCTGCAAGCGCTATCTCGTGCGGCCAGCCATTATCGGTTAAGCAGGTAGGCCGGGCCTTCCCGTCCGCCCATCACCTCTCATCTCGCCCGCTCGGCCGCACACCATGCTAAGCCTTCCCCCACCCACCCCTCGATCAAGGCTCTCGCCGACGCCCTCAATCCGAGCCGCCACAAAGAGGATTCAAGTTCTAGGAGGAGACCAAGCAAGAGGAGGAGGGGTTCCAAAGAAGATTCGAGTTCCTCAAGGACGGTGCAGCAAGGAGGAGGGTTCCGTAAGGACCGTAAAAGAAGGAGGAGGGTTCCGTATGAGTGAAAGGAGATCCACAAGTGGAGGA
>JADLZK010002840.1:0-183537 GCA_015847255.1 Hyparrhenia diplandra
ACTTTATCCTGAATCATCACGTTCACTCTATCTAAATTTAAAATGGAAAGGTAGGGCCTATTTTCGATATAAATATAAATAGACACAATTTACTCCAGAGACTTGGCAAAACTGCAGCGCCCCTTTAAAACAAATTGTCTAAGGCACCCGTGCTTGAAGTGGTATATCATTCAGATAATCAGATGCTCGACGATCGAGAAGCCGCCCCGCATCGCTGCTGTGACAGATCGGCCACCGGTGCGGCGTTTGTTCAGAAAAGTCACCCAGTGAAGAACGGGGTGGTAGCTGTAGATTTGAGGTGACCTATGTTCAAAACACAAAGGTATTCGGCGGTGAAGAACGTGGTGTCCACTGCCCGGCGCCCGGCACATGCAATTATTATGCTTGGAGATTGTAGTAGTACAACTAATTCGTTATAGTGATACTAGGATAAGTAAACTATGGCACACCAGCTTCAGATGCTTGTTGAGCTCTTTTTACGGTGGTAGGATAATAGGATGAGTAAGTAAACTATGGCGCGATTTGCTTTTGCTCCTCGACTACGCAAACAAAGACATGTGCGCTTTTATTTTTATTTGAGGACGAAGGTCTTTGTTGTCTGTACAGTGCACCTTGGCGACGACTCCAGGCGCCACAATGATATGAAATAAGCTCCAAGCCCTCCTTGAACTTTGCAGCCGCTGGCCTACTACTTTAGGACATCCAGAAAACCGAGGGTTCTTGGCGCTGGCTTGTAACACCCATTGGTCCGCTGTCTCTCATGCTGCTGGGTGATGGCACATCATAATGGTACGTGGGTGATGGCGCATCAAAAGCATCTCATGCTTTCTCTCCTTCCAAGAGTTCCCCGGATGACAAGAGCGAGAGACTGAGTCCGTGCAGCGCCTGCTGGCCAGGTCCGTCCACTATGACCTCCACGACGGTGAATTCCAATGTGTGTGCCAGTCACCATCCGAACCAGCTGATAATGACGCTGCTGATGCTCACCAAAACCGGCTTGCGAAAGCTTCATGACCATGCGATCTATGCGCGTCTCTAGCGCTCATTTCTCCCCGTTACGTTTCTTGTTACGGGAATGGCGAAATGCGCTCTACAGATTTGCGTGCTGTATTATTAAGCGTATATTGGTACTATTTGCAACATACTATGCTTGAGAACAAATCTTGTAGTGCTGGTTTGTTTTCCAACATCGCAGCGCTAATGCTGCCATAGCATGTTATAACTTGTAGAGGATGGCACCACTTGTTGACACTCAAAATTGTGCTAGGTGATTTTGGAGCAACATGAATGAGTTATACCTTGGATATGCTTGTGGTTAAATAGAACAAGTGAAAGCTCAGCCGAGAATGATGTCAAAAGCCCCGCGTCGAGAAGACAGCGAAGCTGCCCTCTGTCAGCCTAAGCCAACCCTGCTGCCTCCCAGCTAGCCAGGCACCCTGGACCGCGTGCGAGTCGGCTCGCCGACTTCGCTTGGATTCCGGTAACAGAGTCGATCCTAAACTCATGTTTTGGTAATTTTTGGTCGCGGAAAACTTGTGGATTTTCATATTAGAGATGTTTTCTAGTGGTATAAGACCACCCCTCCGTGATAAAACGAGAGAGGATCATGAAATGGCTGAGACCCATCCACCAATCAAACAAAAGCAATTTGTCAAAAACTCCCTTTACCCTAATTCTGGATCGGCCCCAAGTTACGCTTGTGTTCTTGTTATGCTATAGATTATGTGTAACCTCTTTGGACATCCAAAACCCCATTGATGTGGTGATCCGATAGTTTTCGACGCCAACACCACTAAAATGCCATAGCCCGTGATTTTAAAACCTTTACAAAACCTTATATCGCAAATCCATAGTAAAATGAGGTCCTCCGAGTCCTGGAGTGTAGTAACTCCCCTTTTGAGTAGTTGTGCATCTCGTCAACATCAAAGGCAACTTCCAAGCAGTTTCCGTGAAGCATCAGATGAGCTCCCACGATGTCACAAGCGTCTTCATGAGACCACAAGTGCATAGTCGGCTGAAACGTCAGGATGAGCTTCACGATGTCACGAGCGTCTTCATGAGACCACGAGTGCAGGTGGGTGGCAAATAACGGGTTAATCGACCAGCCCTAGCTAGGTAAACATCAGGATCTATTGGATCTCGTTTTGGTTACCATGTTACTTAGCTAGGCTAGAAAAAGACGGTATATTAGGAAGATGTTTTGGATCCATAGCACGCTTGCCTTGTTGTGCATGTATTTTCTAGCATTTTGTTCTCAAGTTTGAGCGAGCTGTGCTCGACTCGTCCATCCATAGAGCATATTAACTTTTGACTCTAACTTGCCCAGTGAGATGAGGCACTAAAGTACGCGCGCCAAGTAGCAAGATAACACTACGAATCCTGCACTTTCGCCGCAGCGCTCGTGCTCGCTTCGGCAAAGCGTGCACTCAGCGAAAGCTGCGCAGAAGTCTCTTGCACCGTCAGCAACGCTACTCGGCAAGCAAATACTCGGCAAAGCATTCTTTGCCAGGGCACTTCGTGAAAGGCTTTCTGAGTGCCATCAAGTAACAGCGAAAAACACTCGGCCCGAAGCATAAAAAGTCAAAACACGCAAACAAATAGCATGGCGAGGCACTGCGACCAGCCTATTTCACTCGGGCCTCAACGCGTCTCCAAGTCTACACACTATTTTTCACACTTTGGCGCGAGCTGATTCGAACCTCCCTACAACCTCTCCCTCGCGTGTGTCCTGCTGCAGCCACGCTGCACTACTTGCCACTTGCGTTTAGATCTCGTGATTGGCTCCTCATGCTATTATACTAAATGGGATTCGACGTTTTCAAAATGACCTCGGATGAAAACCTTTCTAAAATAAAAATCGTAGACCTCGAAAAGTGTGTGAAACTTTGTAGTTGACAACTTTTGATTTAAAATCGTTTAGGTTCTCAAAACGCTGGATTGGAAAGCGAGGATTTCGCATAGAGGTGCACAAAAAGCACCTGTCGTGAATAATGGCGCTTTCTCGAAGCGAGGTGCTGAAAAGACACTACGGCGAGAGCCTCTGTGCTGCAGTGTAAAACACTTTCGGCAAACGCTTTCAAAACCAATCTCTGAGTGCAAATCCGTGAGCCAGTTTCCAGCAAAAAGTTGTCAGCTCTACAAAGTTTAGCGGAACTTTGGGATCTGCCATTTTCTCATTAGTAGTCATCCGGCGCCATTCAAAGTGAGCGCAATCTCAAATTCGGTAGTCATGTACCTGCTTTGTGCATGATAAGATGAATCTGGAAACCCAGCTTTGCAAACTATAAAGATTCAAGTATCTTTTGGAGACATACGAAAGGATATGACAAAATGTGCCAGTGAACATTGCTCGAAAATCTTCGGCTAATCTCTCTTCTACGTTGTAGGAAACTAGCGAAAGCGATACGATGAAAGAGACACGTGAAGTTTTCAAGTGAACTCTACTGCGTTATTGATGCACTGTCAAATGAAGAAATGACCAAAATAAACTTGTAGAGCTTCTTGAGAAGTTATGAAACTTTGTAGCTTGAAAACTTTCATTTCAGCTCGCTTTAGGACCTCAAAAGCGATTTGAAAGCGCGCTGTGCCGAGTCTCGTGAAGCACGTCGAGCCAGCAGCCTCTTCTCAGCAGTCTGGCACTCGCAAGTGAAACTCTCACCAGAGTCGTTTGCTTTCGCCGAAGTTTTTATTTCGCAAGTCGCAAGAATAAAGTTTCTTTACGCGAGTGCGACACGTGCGCTTCCTCGGCAAATATTTTTGCTTATCTCAGCGAAAGGAGCCGAGTCCCCGTAGCGTAACCAACCAACATGTCCTCAATACGATGGTGTTACTTGATCCTCACGGGCGACACCACTATGGAAAACTCAGTCTTTGCCGAGGAGCTTATAGCTTTCTGTCGGAGCGTCCGCTAGACGCAAACGCTCGGCAAAGGACCTACACCGTGAATTTTCCGGGTGCCCTTCGGCGGCTATCGAGCCAGCGGCGACGGCAGGACTCCGTCTCATTCGTAGTCGTAGGCACAAAGCCAGCAGCCCACCACGCCACCACGCCTGCCCCTCGCCTCGCAGCTCGGCGAGATAAGACATGTTACCACGGACTACATTAGTAACAATTCATTCATGATAAAAGTATATAAAACAATTATATATATGGCGCCTTTTACACACACACATTGAGCGGCACAGCGTAGACGGAGGTGAACGCGTTGTGGGAGCTTTTGCCACCGCATGGTGACGATCGACAACGCCGAGATGAGGGTGTGACGACGACGAGCGACCCGCTATTCCGAGCCGCATTATTGCCCGCGGCTTCCGGTCCAGCGGGCCGGTTGCGATCCAAGCAGGGCTGCCTGCCAGTGGTGGGCTGCACGAACGCCCGACCCGAAGCAAGCGGTTCCGTTCCATTATCTTGGTTGAAATTGGGCCTACGTCGTGGAGAGCGAGCGTCTGAGTCAGATGGGCCGGGGTGGCCCGCCTCGCGTACTCGCGCGCAGCAGCGTCGTCATCAGGCCGGATCCGCCGGTGAAGCTGATCCGGTGAATCCCGAGCCCGTGCGCTCAGCCGATGCCGCCGTGCCGACGCGCCCGCCCGTGCAGCTACCGACGACAACGACAACGAGCCGATCGCGGCAAGATCTCCGTACCGGAGGCCCCCGGCGCTATAGGGTGTGATTGGTTGCCATAGACCTGTTCCTGCACCATTTTTACGCACCGTGTCGTTCGTCGTCGTGTTTGGTTTCCGCCCGTATCATTTCTTTGCTCCGTCTCGTTCGTTTCCTCCCTCCCGTCCCGGACGGCGAGCGAGCAAAAGTCGAAGCTTCCCTCGCGAGCCCGGACGGCGTGGTGCGGCGTGAGGTCACCTCCTCTTCTTCTCGGCACCACCAGTGTGTGAGGTCACCGCTCCAGTCACCAGCGCTGCGCTCACTTTCCCCCGTCCACCGCGACCTCGTCCCGCTCCGGCCGGGCGACGCACGCGCCGCCGGCCCGGCACCTCCTCGTGGGAGCACCTTGTTTGCCGCTTCTTCGCTTGCTTTCCGCGGCGTGCTCGGCGCCCGGCCGGTGCTCGCCCGCAATACGAGAGGCGAGGAGACTGAAGGCGGGCGTCCGGCGCGCGGCCTCCCCGGCACGACGGCACGTCGGGCCTTGCCGCGCCGTGAACGCCGGCGATGACGCGGTGGCGTCCACCGGCGTCCGCTCCGGGCCGGCACCGTGCGCTGACGCGACAGCGCCGACGGCCAAGCGAGCACCCGGTCGTGGAGCACGCGGGGTGGGCGGGGGGGCGGGGCGCGGGGCCAGCGCCTCCCGCTGCACGCCAGCGGCGGCTACGGCCGCCTCGTCGGGCGCGTGAGATCGCACGGCGCTTACTTTGCAAGAGCATCGCCACGCGGAAGCTCCTAACGGTGCCTCAAAGGTGTTCGATAAATTGCCCCGAGAGGTTTCCTTTTTTCATGAGAAGGATGGTAAAATTTCGCAAAATCATACCGGTGAACGGCCCATGCTAGCAACCAAACGTAACCAACTGCGCCAGTCCATGCATCAAATTGGTCCATACATGCAACCAAACACGGTGTTATTGATCGAAGACGAGTCCGTCGGAGAGCAACCAAACACGAGCTCGTGTATGAGTTGGTCGGGGACGAGGTGAGCCTGGACACCTCTTTGGTCGGGACAACCTAGTTCGAGCAACCAATCACACCCATGGTACATAGCCACGTACGCGTCCCTGGAATTAAAACCCCGGCGGGCGCCCTCCGCCCTGATTGCCATCCATCGCCAACGACCGGCCTGCCGGCCGGTCCCAACGGACACCCGGGCCAAACCCACGGATTCATATGTACTCCCATATCCTACCTGCAGCAGCGCGATCTCAGTGCAAGTGTGCAACGCGTGCCACAGGACATTTTCGGTGCCTGGTCTCGCGATCCGCGGGCACATGTGCGGCCGATGGTACGCTCGGCACGGCCAATCAAGGCCCGGGCCGGTGTGCCCGCCGACCTGGCCGGGATCGGCATCAAATCGCCAGCGAACCGCACCCCCGGGCCCCCGGCTGATGATGCTATTGCTAGTACAAGTACAGAGAGAAGCGCGTGCGTGCCGTTCGTGCGTGCGTGCGTATTTTGCGCGGAACGAAAAGGCGCGCGGCAGGGGCAGCGCCATTGATTTGGGAGCCGTGCGAGTTAAACGCCCGCACTGTGTGTGATCCTGGACCTATCTATAAATAAATATAAATATATATATACTTATATATATACACAGTCCGATGGCCCAGTACATTGGCAATAGCAGTCGGTGAGAAACAGGAAAGCAGCGCGAGACGACATCCCAGCCAGCTCGAGGAGCACGCACAGCCCTTGTCCGGAGCCACGGCGAGGCTAGGGAGACCGTGCGCGGCGGCCAGCGGAGCCGCCGCGCGGAGCAGGCGGCGTCGGCGGTGGCGGGGACGCCTAGGGCCGCCAGGACGACGGGCGTCATGGCGTGGTGGCGCGCGCGGGTCGTCGCGCCGGCGCGGCGCGCCTGGCTCGCCGTCGTCGCCGCGCGCGTGCGCCGCCGCAAGGGGGGCCGCACTGGTAAGCAAGCATCCTCTCGGCAACCACCTCCTCCTCTAATTCTCGGCTGATTCAGAGCATCGCATCGCTTCTTGGACCTGCATTCCTGGGCCGATCTGAAGTGATCCAACATGATTCAGTTGGTTCGAGTTGTGTTACGTAGCTTTCATTTTTCTACATGTATTTTTTCACATTTCCTATCCAATATGAGCCTGAAAGTAAAGATGAACTAATAGAAAGAGAGAAGGTAACAGCCTAACAGGTAGCTGTGATTTAGCAAGTCCTTTTTTTTTGCCGTTCGGATTAGTTCGCTAAAATTAGTTCTATATATACGACAGTCTTAAAGCACATGGAATTGAAAGATTGCATAAACTCCTAGCATGGTAAGATCTAGTCTAGTAACTAGCGTCTCAGCATTTTGATTCTCACAAGAATTTGATGAACAACAAACAGTGTCAACACAAGTGGTCATACAACATTCACAATAGGGGAAGAGGAGGGGCGGACACTACTACGCCACCTTGTGTAGTCTTGTGCTCCTAGCCCCTTTGCTTTCAACGGTTTGTTTGGATAGACATGGGCAACATTTGCCTTGGGGACCTGGCTTAGCCAATTGATTTGTTCTGCCATATGGCATTCTACTTGTTTTTTTATATTATAATGTAGCTTGTGTCCAACATCCTGGCATATATGTATATGGCATAAAAAAAGAGGCATGTGGCATTCTCCTGTACTGCCGCCCGTAAGATCATTTTTTAAAAAAAAAGAACTTTGTTATTCCTCCAGACCACTAATGTTTTGTACGAATACTTGTCAATGCAGAGCGCGTAGGAATCGTGGGCCTCCACAGGGACGTGGAGACCTGCGGGTACCACGACGTCCAGGTGATGTGGGACATGCTCGGCCTGGACACCGGCGGGCCGCCCAGCAGCGCCGGAGCGCCGGACGAAGCGGGCGCCGTTCTGGACCTGGACGCCGTCGTTCTTGCACTTCAGATCGTCGCGTCGCACCGCCACGGCCGCCCCCGCCGCGCGGTGAGGCGCGCGCGTGCGCCGGCGCGGCACCGACGGACGCACCACCGTGCCGCCCGTGCGATAGATGATGACTAGGCAGTGTCTGTGTGTGTCGGTGAAAAGGTCCACTGCGCCCTGTACGAGGGGGGGCCTCTGGGGCATACATACTATCGGTTCAATTTGACTAGGAAATGGTGCTGGTGTGTGCAATGCACTGTGTGCACGGTGCACCTTTACTACGCATTGTAGAGAGAAAAAAAGAAAACGTACATAAAAAGACCAGCTCTAATTTCTCATGTTTATTTTGCTTTGTGTTCTGTCCTTCTGTGCATGAAGAACATGTTGACAGGTCGAGGCACAGATCGACATGGAGACATGTCAGCAAAGTGCCAATAGAAGGCATTCTTTTCAGAAGTGGGCCTGACCTGTTTACAAAGTTTGATGTGAGGGTGAGGCAAAACTCTGTGCCAACACGATCCCCTGCTGGTCTGTAGTGATCTAGCCTTTCGGTGACACAGTAACGTGATGCGTGAGCAACAGAGGCAAACATGATTGGGAAGTGTCATGCATGACAAACCAAATCGTAGAACAATTTTATCAAAACTTTCCATAGGCCTCAAATCCTAATAGTCACAGAAAAACCGAAGCGTTGGTGATTCACATGAATCTTTGAAAGCAATAAATAAAAATAAAACCGGGCCGTTCGAACACACGTTTTTGGGCTGGCCCAGTGGAGGCCCGAACTGAACAACCAACACATATCCATCCTCGAGGAAAAGCCCTAGCCGCCATCTCTCTGTCCATCACCTCCGCCGCAGTGCGTGCGCGCTACAACCCATCGCTCCTGCTCCTGCTCCTCCAGCGGCGGCGCCCGGGCGAACCCGAATCCCCAACACCATGGCGGGGGGCAAGATCCAGAAGAAGCGCCACGGCGCGGCGGGAGGCGGCGGTGGCGGAGGGGGCGCCCGGCTGCAGGGCGGTATCCCGTTCGAGAAGTCCAAGGGGCAGCACATCCTGCGGAACCCCGCGCTGGTGGACTCCATCGTCGCCAAGGCCGGGCTCAAGCCCACCGACACCGTCCTGGAGATCGGGCCGGGCACAGGAAACCTCACCAAGCGCCTCCTCGAGGCCGGGGTCAAGGCCGTCGTCGCCGTCGAGCTCGACCCGCGTATGGTGCTCGAGCTCAACCGGCGGTTCCAGGGGCACCCGTGCTCCTCGCGCCTCAAGGTACTACTACCATTATCTCTCGGCCTCCTAGTTCTCGTGGTTCTGAATAAATTAATTGTTTCCCTGGAGTTCGCTCTGCGATGGTTGCTTGCAAGATATTTTGTTATTTCCGATTTTGATCAACTTTATGTCTCGTCGACTGCAAATGGAAAGGATATGTACTGAGCTGAAGGGTGTTGACAATCTTCATGTTTACTGAAGGAGTTGATTAATGAGACTTTCCTCTCCCCATTGCGATTCCTGTTCTTGGTAGTACTGTTTGTGAACAGGTTATAATTTTAGGAGCGTAATTTGCGGTAAACTACCCGAAGACATTTGGTTCAGTGTCACCTACCGCTAAAGCGTAGCACATGCAGCGAGAAGATGCATCATAGATAGCCTTGATGAGCTAAAATGCTGAAGTAGTAAAACACTGAAGATTTTGGATTCACTGCCTCATGTTAGAGTTTCAGGAGCTGATGAATAAGTAATTATGTCAGGATGTTGTTTCCAGTGTACCATTGGGATTTGTGGTACATGTACATGAAGAGCCAATCAGTTAGGTTTGTCAGAGATGAGTTTAGTTTTTCATGAAGATGCTGTGATGTGGTTATTGTTGGCAATTGGGGTGAATCAAATACTACAGTGAGCTATCTATGATGCATCTTGTCACCTACAGGTAGGGGTGGTAAAGGGCCCTCTAATTTTAGCCTAGCAAATTTAAGGATTGGGCCGGATTAGGATCGGACCGTAAAAACTAGTATAATTTTGAACTGAAAATGGAAAGGGCCAAGTGAGATTGTGAAAGAAGACAAAAAGGGCCGGATCCATTACCACCCCCTAGCTACAGGCAATGTTGGTTAGGCATGTTTACGTCATACAATGAATGGTTTGCAGACAGTTAATTTTATGAATGATTCATCGGGGATAAGGAAATTTGAAGTGCCATGAAAATGAAAACTAGTCTTATACGATAAAGTTATCGCAGTAGTGTGAATCATCTGTTAGGGCTAACTGGATTGAATGCAAGTCAACAAAGTCATTATATGTTTTTGTTGTCTTGATACGATGAAGTTATGGCAGTAGTGTGAATCATCTATTAGAGCCAACTCTCTCCCTTTTTTTTTTGCTGTTTTTAGAGCGAACTGGATTGTGAATGCAAATCAACATGAAGTCATTATATGTTTTGTTGTCTTGTTTTGCTTTCCCTTCCATAGTAAGATGAACATAGAATCCTAATACAATAAGTTGTCTCGTGATGCAGGTTATCCAAGGAGATGTCCTCAAATGCGATCTCCCATACTTTTTGATATTTGTGTGGCAAACATCCCGTACCAGATCTCATCTCCCCTTACTTTCAAGCTTCTGTCACACCGTCCAATATTTAGGTGTGCTGTGATTATGTTTCAACGTGAATTTGCCATGAGACTTGTGGCACAGCCTGGAGATAGCCTCTACTGTCGTCTCTCTGTGAACGTGCAGCTCCTGTCACGAGTGTCACATCTTCTAAAGGTTGGGAGGAACAACTTTAGGCCTCCCCCAAAGTTGATTCATCAGTTGTGCGGATTGAACCCAGGAAGCCTCTCCCTCCTGTCAGCTTCAAGGAGTGGGATGGGCTTGTGAGGATTTGTTTCAACCGGAAGAACAAAACCTTGGGCTCCCTCTTTAAACAGAAAACGTGTTCTTGAATTGCTAGAGAAGAACTACAAGACTATGCAGTCTCTCCAACTTACGCAAGATGCAGAAATGGGCGAGGAGAAGATGTCTGCGGACGACGTCGCGTTGCTGGCTAATATGGTTGAAGATCTGAACATGGAGACTGGCGATGAGAAGGAAGACGATGAAATG
Organism: Hyparrhenia diplandra; assembly: GCA_015847255.1. Taxonomy (NCBI): domain Eukaryota; kingdom Viridiplantae; phylum Streptophyta; class Magnoliopsida; order Poales; family Poaceae; genus Hyparrhenia; species Hyparrhenia diplandra. The sequence goes on from JADLZK010002840.1 coordinate 10,611, forward strand.
GAAATGGATGATGGAGACATGGCTGGAGATGGTGCTGCAAGCTTTAAAGAAAAGATTATGGGTATATTGCAGCAGGGCGATTTTGCAGAAAAAGAGAGGTTCCAAGCTGAGCCAAGTTGATTTCTTATACCTGCTGTCTCTCTTCAACAAAGCTGGTATACATTTCTCGTGATTGATGATTCTGTAATGGGCCAGCTACCCTTTCGAAGTCTGTTTCTTTCTGTTTTCTTTTCTTTGTGTTAGTATTATAATTGTATTAAGTTATTACTGAATGACTCTAAGCTTGTGCTCATAGAAATTTTGATAAGCTCATCGTAGTTGGTTGAGCTGTAAGGAAAGAAACTCTACATGCTATTGCCTGTCTGTGTTGGATGGTGACTTTACAAGTACCATATTTGGCATAGATGCGATTCCATCGGCAGTGGCAGGGACAACAAGACTTTCGATCCATGTGATTTAAGTGTTGGATTAGACTATTTTCTGACGACAATGAAGTCACAGAGATACAATATGCACTGCCTTACTCCTGATTTCTAACAAAGAATGGATGAAGGCATTAACTTTGTTTTTCTACAATCTTAGAGCGCGAAGTCGCTAAAAAAAGGAGATGACGAGCCGACCCCTTACGGTCAACACGATCGCAGCACTCTTGGCCGAGGCCGCGAGCTCCATAGCCAACACGGTGTTAACTCATGATGAATGATTGAATTCTAACGCCCGCCAAAAAGAGAGATATCTTCGAACTGAGTACGACATCTAATGCCGAATAAGTTGCTTTTTTTTTTTAAAGATAAGAAAAGAGAGTCCTAGTGAAACGAGACGAGCATCTTCAAACGGAGCGATAGGACTGAGATGCAAACACAGACAAATTTGAAGCCAGACCATGAACAGCCGAACAAAAGAAATCTCACAAGGTACACATGTCGGAGCTGTTCATAACAATGTGCAACAGAATAAAATCAACATTATCACCAAGCACTAAAAATAACATTATCACTAAACATTGTCAATACTGGTGCACTGGCGCTGGTCACATTTTATTACATTCATTCTTCCTCCTGTCCAAGAACTGTCTCTGGTAGGGGGCTTTGACAGGCTCTGAGCCTCCAACTACCACTGAACACTGAACCAAAGCTCATATCGCCAGAAATGTTGCAAGAATCCTGTCACGCTTTGGCATGCACGTCTCAGATCAGGGCTTCATCCTCCGGTGTTGAGGGAGCCAGGCTCTCTGCCATGCACCCTGAAGCGATAGATGCATGTAAGTTCCGAGTTCCCATGGTTTGTGGAGATATCAAGCTGAACCATGTTGACAACACGTGAATCAGCGGTTCTCTCCAGTTGGAAGGTCTGAGCATTGGTTTTGTCAAGGTCATAAGAGAACTCTCCTAAAGCAGCCATCGCATTTGAATCCTTTTCTGAATCATCATGTGATCCTTGGTACCATCCACGGACCTGGAAATCCTTTGGAGCACTTGATCTATCATAGGCCACACTCTGCATAGGTCATGATATCCGTGAGTTAGTAGGAATAAATTGGTGGCAGAATAAAAAAAAAAATAACGTCCACCTAGCTCTGACCCAAGGGAAGATATATCATATATAATATCAATGATTTATTTTATGATAGTTCACTTAAGCAAAGAAACAATCTTAAGAGTTTGGCAGCTTAAAATTGACCATACGATAGTAAGGATAGATTTGTGACTGTACATCAGGACAGTGGCAACTCGAATCACTAAATTCAGGTTCAGTAATAAATAAAATTCCCTAAACAATTTAAACCACGAACAATCGATGATATCGTAATCGGATATCATAAGCTGTGTTCTGCATTTTTTTTTCACGTACCAGTAATCAAGTTACAATTCATCACTTTATGCGACATGCCCTGTGATAATATAGCATAATCGAGTAGACAATTAGAGGGACAAAGAGTTATTGAAGTTTATCAAATCTAGTCATGTGAGATAGCATAACCAGCATACTTGATGTCGACAATCAGTATGCTCCTAATTAAGATTGTGTTTCTTTGCTTAAGTGCCTAATGATCAGAACAGATTCATAAGCCAGACCTAACCTAATAGCAACCAATAACAAATTCAGGATTTCACATGAGTTCCTTTCCAATCAATAAGTGCCTGACAAAAACAAAATGACCTCCAAGTGATATGCCAGATCGTCAGTTCCATCTCTCAAACTATTCAGATTAACCCGCACCAAAGAAAACAAAATGTAGACCATCAAATCTGAAATAGATATATTTGTTCTGGAAACTGCATCTATGCTTCTAAGTTCTAGCCTCGTGGATTATATCAGGAGCGAGCACAGATTTTTTGACCGAAAAGGCAGGGAAGGCCCCTACCTGTATTTTTGGTATTTTCTATTAATAAAGATTATATTTACAAAGGGGAGGCAGCTAGGCCCAAAGCAAAGGCAAAGATTACACATGGTTATCTCTCCAGGAGCGAGCACAGATCGACTACCTGCTTTCTAAACTTACTGACAGGGAATTAAATTAGCTCAGCTGATAACAAAGGGCAGTTGCCTTACGGGCAGTGTTACAGAGACCCACATATCCGAATTTATTTGGCACACCAATCGTGTCAATTGCACCAAACACAGTGCGACACACATAGGGCACCTTGCAGATGTGCCAAAAAGGGAAGGTCACCTTCAAGGAGATAGTGCGAGCCAGCTGTCATAGGATGTAAGGAGAGGGCAGGAAGAAACATCAGAGCGTCATCAGTGACAGAGGCCATGGGAATAGCAGTGCCTTCCGAGCATCAGTCACACACTCACACCTGCAGATGCCAGCCATGGCAAATTTGATGCTACTGGAGGTGAGGATATTTTTGGGTGGGGGCACTGCGTTTTGCTAATCCATTACAGTGAGGAGAAACAGTGAGGAGTGTGGTGGGTTCTCTGGCTGCAGCAACACGTCTTCTTGAGGGAGTGAGAACAGTGAGGAGAAATTAAGGGGATGCAGTGGAAGCTTTGTTCATGAGTAGCGAAGTCAGGACTCAGGAGTTTGATGGGTTAGGGCTAGTCATTTAGGGCCGAATACGCCAGTAAATGGTTTCCTTCGTTCCTTTGTTAGCTTTCCTTTTTTATTTTTTCCCATTCTTTTCCCCCTTCTTAAACCTGTGATCTGATGCATGTTCTTCTGGAACGGTCATAAATGGATAATTATGTACGATGACATAACTGTAAAATAATAAAACTGTTGATAAAATATTGTGTTCTAATTTTTATTTTATTTATATAATTTTTAAAAGTAATACACTAAACAATCAGCAAATCTGGCACCTGCACCCAAGTCAGAATCCGACACCCGCACCCATGTCCAGGTAACGCTATTGTGGGATATATGTTCCTAATTCCTACACACCAACTTCGATGGGATATATGTTTGCTACAAGAACATTTTGAGATGGAAATACCTAAGCATTCAAATTATATAAATTAGTTAGCTACGGAAGTTTGAAATGAATAACAATAGATACTTGTTTAGTCGTTTACATATCAATGTAGAGCACAACAACCTTACCTTGTCAACATGTTCTAGAGTGACTGCCTCAGGAATTATTCCTGTTCTTAGCTTCACCTTCACAAACCCACTACTTCCTTTCAGTGCAAAACACTCTCCTGGCTGCCCAAAACTTGGCTCCAGCATCTTTTGGGCTGTCGTGTGCACACTGCTGCGACCAGGTAAATAGTTCCTGCCATTCATGAAAGGCTCTGAGTGACTTAACACTTTAGCACCACCAGATCCCAATGCATAATCCACCATACCAAGGCCATCTGCGGAATGCCTTGCTATCTCCATCTCAACTACCTCTTTGGCATATAGCCTTATATCATCAAGCTTATTTCATCTGTACCACCAAATCCCTTCTTTTTTTTCTTCAACTGGCTCAAAATCTCATCAAACTCATTTTTAGAAAGGAATCCCATGTCAATAAGCTCAGCCAGTGACTTATCCAACTTGTCAGTTTTGTCTTCCAAAGTCTTCATCTTTTTCTCTATCTTATTACCCTCATCCTCAAATTGCTTAGTGACATCCCTTTTTGCTTTGTCAATCTCATTTCCTAGCTTCTTATCCAAAACATCCAACTGTAGCTGAAGCATCTTGGCCGTATTCTTGAATCCTTCCACCTTGGATAGCCTGCTCTCCATATCCGGTGTTGTAAATGATAATTCACCACTTTTCCATCTCCAGAACACCTGCCCCATCCAAACGGTAGCTGAAATAAGAAGACACAGCTTCACCAGCACATTTAAGACAGTTACCCACTTGGCTTTTTCTTGTTTAGTAGGGCTTTTTTTTTCTTTTGGCGTACAGCAGCTGCTGAAGCAGCCACATCTTTTCTTGCTTCGGAAGTATATTTTGACTTGTCAAGAACTGACTCTCCACGGATAGTATGACTCAGATCATTGCTAGGAATTCTTTTAAGAATCGGGGGCACGGCTTTTCTTCTTGTAACACCAGCTGTTCGCCGCCTAACATCTTGGCTAGAATGTGAGTCCGAACTTAATGCATGGTTTCCATTTGTATTCGGACTAGGAATTGCAGCAGAAGCTGACATTGTCGTCAGCTATAAAGTAGACCCTATTCTACAAACAATGATGCTCCTGTAATTTAAGGCAGCAGGAATTTAGTAAAGTTCAACAGAGAAAATATGTGGATAATCTCTGGAGCTAAACATGAAATGAAGGGCAGTTCGGTATTAGTATCATACATGGCAAGTAAAAGGATTCTACATTTTGTTTAAGAACTGCACTGATTTATGGATAATTGATAATCCATCTCAGGGGTGGACCCGGTGAAGGAGGGTGTACACATGTCACGGGCGGATCCAGCTGGATGCATGGGTATGTCCCCAATTATTTTGAAAAAAAAAAAGAGTATATGTTTGATATATGTATGATGGGATGATGGGATCCCATGGTTTTCAAGTCGTCGCCTAGGCGTCCAAATCCCTGGGCGTCCCCCAAAATCCAGCAAAGCAAAAGATGAGGAAGAGCAGAGGAGGACCAGCAGGGTTTTGGGAAGGCCAAAATCCCATCTCCACACCATCGGCTCCCCATGGCCATGGCAGCCTCCTCACCGGCCAACTGCAGAATTAGTGAGCTCTCGATCTGCAAGGGGAGAAGGGGGAGGGGAAGCGGCAGGGACTACCGGAGGAGAGGTGCAGATGTCAACGGAGGGGGAGGGGGCAGAGAGAGAGAGAGAGAGAGAGAGAGGCGGCACCTCACCTGATGATAGAAGCAAGCAGCAGCACCAGCATCGGCGGCGGGTTGTTGCCTCGTCGGAGCGAGAGGGGGCGCGAGGCGGCACCTTATACAGGGTTAGGGAAGGTTAGGGAAGGTTATTATAACTGGCTGCTCGGTGGTCTGTACGCTTGGGCTTTGTTAGTGTTTACATCTCAACTTTGGGTTAAAATTCATGTGGCATCGAATTATTAAATATAGTAAAAAGATATTTATACGGAGAATTAAATATAGATAAAACAAGATAACTAATTTGACCGTTTAGATGTCTTCATGGAGAGGAATCTTTTGGCTGGATTAGTTTATTGGTAGAAAAATATTTACCACAAACAAACGAAAAAAGTGTTACGTATCTTTTCAGTTCAGTTTTTACCACATGGGTGCGGGTGTTGGATTCTGACTCGCGGTGCTACAAACAAAAAAAAAATTGGAACTAAAACACACCCTTAGTTTTTTTCTTGTTCTTGTTCTTTTTATTTATTTTTCTACTTTCTTCACATTGCAACACGAGTTCGTACTCATTTAGGTGTCACCTAGTCATTTGAAGGGTGGCTCGTCACGCCTCGTCATACCTTAATAAATATGAATATATATATGGTATTGACTTCTTTCCGGTTGTGCATCCGTTTGTCTTATGGAATGCACGCTACATCCATCGCACATCCAGGGCCACCCGTGCCTTTCCATTCTCATCCCATCGTCTCCATCACACCATTTCCTCCTTTCTCTCTGGCACAGCGCCGGGCACCCCGCCGTCGCCGCCCTTGATCATCCCGGCTGACGGGCTCCACCCCGCCCGGCTAGCTATCATTTACCCCCGGCCCAACCTGGCACCCTCCCTCTTCCTCTGCTAGCACCTTATCCTCTCCATGCCCTCCACCCAAAACCCTAGCTCACTCTCCCTTTCGCTCTGTCGAATCTCGCAAGGCCGTGATGGTAGATAGGAAGTTATGACGATTAGTAGTGTCAACATCCCCATGCATGTATAGACACCCATGACATGTTCATATAGATAGTCCAATTGCATGTATAGACAATACTACGAGCGAACCAAACATAAGTACATTCTTTCTACACCAAGTGCTAACATGAGGCAATGAATGGTTCAACCCTTATGTCGGACAATACGTAAGCACACAACTTATATGTGACCAAACCCAGAGAGCCAATTAAAGTCCTTTCTAGATGTTATGACAGTTAGTCACATAACACCTATGTCTTAGGGCTTAAGCAAACCTTCTAGACCTCACTTAACAATGTAGTATTGACTTAGTTAAAGGCCCTTCCTATGGTAAAACACAACAAAACAAGCCTATCTCCTTCATGTTCTATATTTCACGTATAATCTTTTGCATAATATCTTGTGTAATGTGTCTCTCTCTTACATAATATGCATGCATTTAGATATTGCAAAGTTGGAGAGACGTCAAGTAATTAATGTCCCAAGGACATTGGAGCATTGCTTATTCACCGTGGAGGCCCTAAGCATCTTGACTATTTTACACTTGAATAAATTGATTTTGTTGTATGATATGCATGTTTACTTATGTACGACTAGCCTTTATTCCTTTTTGTTTGTACCCATGCCTTGAAGTATTGCTCATTTAATTTTTAGACCATAGTACCTGCTTACCTTGCTTAGCCTGGTAGAAGTCAAGAATGTGACGGCTTTTTCTCAATGGTTGCACAAGTTAGGGGTTGATTTTCTTAGCTTTCTCAATGGTTGCACAAGTTAGGGGTTGAATTAGAGGTAACTTTGAAACTAGTGGCCTCTAAAACGTACTTATAAAAAAACCTATGCAAGATATTATCTAGATGTGAAACTAAGATTTTGTTAAGTATTTTTTCATCTCTACCGTGAGTTTTTCACCCTACTAACGTAGCAAGCTATACACGATGGATGGAGTAGGTTTCAATCCTATCAACTAACCTAGCAAGCTACACTAGGAATACACAAGTGGAAGCTCAAATGTGACACAAAATGCAGACAACTTAGATATCACAAAGTTAAACAACGTAGATACTCATTTCCAAAATAGATGAAGATAAATGAGTAGGACTAATATCTCATATGGATAGAAGTGACTTATGGTGTTGGAGTGGTTAGGAGAGACAATTCGTTTTTTCACAATCTTGCCTCGGGGTAGAGCTGTTGTGTGGTTTTAGTCGGTTTTTCAAAATTAGCTGGACGAAATCCAGCCATTTTGGACAAATATATATAAAAATTCAGGTGGGGAACGCCTCCCCCGTTGAAAATTCAAAAAAAAAATCATTTTTTTCGCACAAAAAGTGTTTGACTTGTACTGATGGCTGCCCGATTGGTCTGCTCGGATTGTTATTATGATAGTTTTGTGATGCTTTTCCATAGAACATGAAGTATTGTCAGATTATACGTGATAGTTTTGTTATATTTACAAACAAGCCTATCTCCTTCATGCTTTTCCATAGGACTAAATGGGCAGCCCCAAGTTTGTACTGATAGTTTTGTTATTATCAAAATAGTATTGTCAGATTTATAATATGTAGACAATAGATTGTAGCGGTAGCTGTATCCTAAGTCATATCTAAAAATGATTTCTAGACGCTGTTCCAGTTACCAGCCGTCCCTAAAAATAAGATTGGCGGCTGGATGACCACCGCTGATTTGTAAAGGAAAACTAGACACTGATCAATTTTGCTGCAGTGAAAGTATTCACGGCAATGGCATATAAGCAATGTAGCATTCACAATTACTGGACCTTTTCCTACAGACATGATGCAAAACTCTGCCAAATGGAATTCCTGGTAAGCCGCTCCAACAGTAACATGATAATCCCCGTTCTCTCCAGACAACATAGAAAGAAACGTGTGATTCTTTATACAACTCAAAAAAAAATAATATTTTGATAGTTTTGTGCATCATGCAGTACAAACTTGGGGCTCCTTTTGTACGTAGTACTTACAATACAAAACAGAGAAAAAAAGAGCAGTATTTGATACGGATCAGGATGACACCTGTGGCCCCTAAATATGGATGAAATCTCCCCAATTTGTCTAATATTAACAAGGTGATAATTTCAATCCCAGTGCTGCTCCAGAAAAACGCAGGAGTCTTCCTACAGTGAAAAAGGTGGAACTTCAACGACAAAGAAACTATAGATCAAACCATTATAAACGAGAACTATTTTGCATATATTCTTAAACTCCAGGGGCAAACGATCACAAATAAAACAACAGTATCTTGGCACCACAGCTACTGGAGCTTTGTCAGGTAGCATACACTGCATATTAGGAAGAAGGTTTGCATGATACTAATACTGACATGAAACATCCTATAACTATTTTAATGTAAGCCAGTGATATTATCCTGCAACGATCAGAATTTGATAGGAATTACTTAATAGTATGCCCTCTAAGAATCATAGTATTATATACACACTGCAATTAGTTTTTTTGTATTTGTACCTCAAACCATAGCTCTCCATGCATTATTTTTGAAAAAAAAAAAAAGCTCCCCATTCCGTGTCCTCTAAAGACAAATCTTTCTTGCCTATAACCACACATACAGAGATCTTATGTCAATCCCGTGCCTCACACTCTGGCCATCTTTTACATGTATAAATCCTAACTTTTCGGACCATTTTAATAGTGACAACGAAAACCTATTTGAGGTTAAATATTGGTTTATTAACTAGGTGACTAGTCATTGATTGTTTTGTACCAGCTATGACAGACATGGTTTTGCATGTAAACAGGTGGCTAACAGAATACTGTAAGAAAGGAGGCACTATTTATTTGGTAACACTCAAATTAAGAGCAGAATACTCACATAGGAGGCAATCTTTTGGTAAACATTATATTGTGTGCATTCGACGAATCAGTTCAGGATCCAATTGTCCGCTGCTGTAACTGGATGGTACAGCAGAAATTTCCCTGCTTCCCTATCCACTCTTCACCTGGCTTTAAAATAATTGGCTTCTCAATAGCTGCAGCTCCACGCATAGCATGTCCTTGTACTCCTCATCCCCGAAATCTGGCATTGCTTTTGGCCTTCTTGTCCCAAGGGTTCCAAACAACTGCAAAATGAGAAGGGTCAGCAATGATATATACCATGGAAAAATAAAAGGGTAACATCCAGAATTTAACAAATCAACATTGTAATTGGAAAATTTTAGAAAAAGTCCTAACTAACCAACATCAGGAAGTCCCTCTTTCCTCAAAACAAATGTTCTTTTTTTCTTCTCGTGATCAATGATTACAATCTTTGACGGAGCACTCAAATATACCTTGTCCACCTTATTCAAAAAACAACATAAATGTAATCAGAGTTTAATTGGCGTCAAACCATGAAATTTAGTAGAACACAAGCTTACTTCAGACTCGAATACAACTGCATCTCCTTGTTCAGTACAACGATTCTTGGATTGCAAGTTGTCAATATAGTCAAAGGTCTCCAAACCTTCAACCCTCACTTCACTGAATGCAAAAACATGTTTCAGGGAATAGGAACTGAAAGTAGTGAATGGTCCATGTACATCTATCTGACGATCCGCACATTCTATTTGCAGGGTTGGCCTATTGATAAAGTACATGGTAAATTGTGATGGTGAGGTTCCTAATCAAAGATAAGCAGTTCCTTGTACAACAGTCCCTTTTTTCTTGAAGATTCGAAGGCGTGAGTCTGAAGGTGATAAATTCAACATCACCAAATATTGAAGCAAGTCTGTATTGGCTATGTACCTTTGCACTCAAAGAACGTAAGGAACACCAAAAATAATCTGGTGCAAACATAATGCAAACAAATGGTATTTTACAAGGTACCTGATGTCAGACACCGAAAAGTAGATGTGGTATGCAAATGTAAATTGAAATGGCTTGCTATCTGAGCTGATATTTTTATTCGAGATGTAAGAATAAGATCTCCCCTTGGACTAAGAGCAACTCTCAAACGAAATTCATAACTGCAAGGCATGGGCAGTCAACATGATTGGATCAGTTGTGAGGCCCGCTGAATATAGTGACAATTTTATCAGATATAGATGATTCAATGATTGACTAGATGGTGACCTATGTGGCCAGATCTTCAAATCCTCTTGAGATGACTTGAGTATCAAGTCAATATGACAATTGGAAGTAGCAACTGAAAAGGAGGTGGACTTTCATCGATACTCCAAAATCGCTTCCTTGCAAATCCATGCTGTTCAAGAACTCCATGGTTACCTAGCTGCAAGATGGCATTGTTAGTCTGGGTGAACAAGACAAATTGCTTCCATGGGTAACATAACTTGGTTATAGTGGCTTCATGACCATACTTGAGGGAAGCAAATTTGGATGCCACCACGAATTGCTTTTGGCGGTTTAAAAAGTAGCCTGGCAAGAAATATAGAAACGTATAATTATTACAAGGACAGATGGAAGTATGGAACCATACTCAAACTTGTGACAACTTGCAACACCTTGAATAGGAAAGAAGACTTAGCTAAAATAAGAATAAACACAAGGCACTTATTACTGAAACTAAAAATCTGAATACCTTGTTACTGACAAAAAAACAGTTGCTGACCGAAGTTATTTTTCCAAAATGTCACTTGGCCTCCATATAAATATACCTGTTAATAGTAGAACATAGAAACTGAGGATACCTGGGATAATACCATTCGCAGGAACTTGAAAAGAAAAAAGGATCAACTTATTTCTATGACCAAAATGGTCATATATATTCTTGTGCAGATTTTTTTTCTCGACCGGGCCATTCACCCGTTTTTCATTAAGAAGAGGAAAACCAAATCCAAATACAAATAGAGTTCATGATGAGTGGACATCAAAACAAACAAACGAAAAGAGAATGAACAGGGCGAAAGAATAAGAAACAATAACCACTGGTAGCATTTCTATTGTTATTTCAATCTCAAATTGCTTTTTTTTTTCAGAAGCTGATCATAATCAAAGATAGACATGTATCTCAGCCTCTCAGGCCCCAGGCCCAACTGAATTATAATTGTTGGAAAGATGAGGAATAAGCTGACATTTAGAGTGCGTGTGTCACCAGGTCTAAGTAAGGAACAATAAGACTATTCAGGAGCAATATAGTTTACAATAGGGGATGGGCGATAGTCCGGTGGTTAGCTTCCAGGGTGAAAGCAACCGCCTCGACTTTGATCCCAATCGGGGCCGGATTTTCTGAGCCTCATTTTCTTCTTAATGAAAAACCATCTAGTTCCTCCGAGGTTGAGTCTCAATATAGTTTACATTAACTCTACACCATTGACGCCGCGATTTATATGGACTGCACTGCGATAATTTTGGTAGGAGATATTTTTTTTTTTCAAACCGGGCACTTTAGCCCGTTCTGCATTAAGAGGAAAAGGAGTTTAAGTTTACATCCTCGCGAGTGCCCTAGCGAGCTGCACGGGAACACGCGAGGCGGGGCACACTAACACAAATCACCGACTGCAACGGTGGAGCTTAGAGTGGTGTAACTAGTAAGTAGGTAGGAGATATCGACACCAATGTGACATGCCATTGCCACGAGTGTCACGTCCATATCAAATATATAAGATATGAATCTGATTAAGTTATGTAGCTGTCTGTTCCGTCTCTAGAAGCTTATAATAACAAAAAAAAAAGGCAAATAAAAACAAGAGACCACAGGCCCATTCTTTTTCTGCAGAATATACCAGAGACCCGGCGCTTGTGCATATTCAGAAACTATAATTCTGCTTATTCAATTAAAACATTCATTCAGTACTATTTGGACAATGTCCAACCATGACCAAGTATCTACGACTACAAACAAAAGATGACTAAATAAATAGATAAATAAATGCCACGAGAAAATAAAACACAGATATACATGTACATAAACGTAATTCCAGGCAAAACCGCAGCTGCACAAAAGCATCACGGCAGCCCACGCATGCGCAAGGCCAACCGTCTAACTATCCGCGTTGCTGAGCGATCAAATCAACGGATAATAGTTTATGGAGCGCGAAATGATCCATCGATAAACGAAGGGTCAATCACTAGGTTGGCATCTGATGATCAAGACCAACCTACCTTCCACTATGGTCACAACTCACAACACTGTTCCTTGACCAAACCAGACATTATATGAACCCCAGTAATAAGTAATAAATAAATCTCTGTTAAACCACAAGTTAATTACACTCTACCGCGATCGAGCCTAGCTAGCTAGCACGGCTCTCGAATACAACGAACGAATCGAAATTAATTTGCAGGGGACAGAGCAGATGATTTTTTTCAGAAGAGCGATCGATCGAGCAATAGCAGAGAATTTGGCTGACCTCGACGGAGCTGCCCCGGGCCTCGCGGAGCACGAACTTGTCGAGGCCGGTGGCGCGGTCCGTCACGCGCTCTACCGATGCCGCCCCTGACATTCCTCGGTCGCCGACGGCGAGGAAGCGCCGGATCGCGCGTCCGATAGCCGAGAAGGGTGGTGGAGAGGGAACGAACTGGGGAATTTGTTTGCGTTCGTGGGAGGGCTCATTTATAGGCGGCGCCGGCGGAGCCTGGAACGGACACCGGACCGGATGTGTCAGCACGGGCAAAGCAGAGTGATAGTGCATTCTGACTTCAGAGACGTATTTCATGAGTCCGTTTTCTAGTGTTTATTCAAAAATTCAATTTTTTCACGAGGTTTTGTTACAAAATCCAGAGTACTTTGAAGAAGTTTTTATTCGGGGACGGCAGCTGTGAGGTTTCAGGAACAGCAAGATCCAGACAGATAAACGAACACTACTCCATGGGCTAATTCTCCGTTGAGAAATAAAAGATGAAGGTATTTCATTGACTAGAGGTGTTAACGTAAAATATTCCATTGCGTGTACAGTCTGTTTACATATAAATACTCGTGGATTGTTTTCAAGTTATTTTGGTTAATAAGGAGTGATGAGAATTTAAAATAAAAATAGAAAAATCATATCTATGAGCCAAAAGCTCTACGTACGTCGTCGTGGCGAAACGAAAGTTGTACTGTTGCAGCGTTGCTTGAGAAAAGTCATGTCATGGTATGTTTGCAGGTCCATTGAACCGGCTCCAGCCTCCACCATGAAACCAGTGATCGGTGTTCTAGCCGCAGTATTTTGTGTAGGAGCAGAAAAAGGCCATTAAGAAAGCGAGGAAATGTGTTGCATGGTGGGCCTATCTGAACACAGATCTGGGCCATAATAAGAAGTACAATTTGTTTGTTGGAGGCCGAAATTGTTGCGTACTTCTCCCTCCAGTTTCCTTTCTGAATGGCAGTAGGCCCGCCTCTGCTGTGATCTTTCTGTTTCCGAGCATCTGGCCCGTCTCTGCTTTCCAAGCCCATTCACCGGTGCTACAGTGCCATTGTGCCAAGCAGCGAATCCTATCCATCTCGCCATCTCGTTCGGTTCTGTTCGGTTCTGGTGACTCAGCATCGCATCCGTCTTGGCAAGGTTAGCTTTGGTCAACAAAGCAAGGAGAGGCGAGGAATTCCCTGGTAGAAAGTCTGTTGTTACTTACTCTTGCACTGAATTTCTTTGCTGTTTGATCCGCTGCCAGATCCATGCATCCTATGAAAAGCTCAGTGTCAGCCTGATGGAGAAACTAGCCTATCTCCAATCTGAGTATCTGATCGACCAGTGAGTCAGTGACCACAGCTAGGTCATTTTCTCACTGGCTGGCTAGCTTGGCCTGCAGGCCTCCACGATGAGACCACCCTAGAAACTGTCAAGCTAATCAGCTCTTTTTTTTTTTTCTTTTGAGAAAAGAGAGAGACGTTGTAAGAAGCGGTAGTTTTTCACTAATCTGCTACTCGATGTCAGTAATTTGATGAGGGGACAGACAGTCATTAGCCACTGCCGTATATGTCTGGGCGTCGGGCTACTAGAGTTCGAACCTTTCGAGATAAACCACGCGCTAATCTCACCATCACCATCTAAGGCAGGCTACCTCCCGTGTGCTGCGTATTAATGAGCGCCGCGTAAAGGACAATTCAATTTGCTGCGATCGCACGCTTCAAATGAAGGAGCTGCCGCCGCGCGCATGGGTGGTGTCTATTCATCTGGTCTGCATGCTTCGTGGAAAATGAGATGGAGACTCCATCAGATTAAGAAATAAAAGGGATTGAGAAAACATGGTGAAACCATATCTGAAAATGGTAAGGTATTTTAGGAGATTAGGGCGTTTTTTGTCCACATCTGAAAATAAAATGAGTTGTCTCCTAATTAGAGATGGTTTTAGAACCGAAAGAGTATGAAGGAGGAGAGAGAAGACTTTTTAACCATGTTTTCTCACTCTGCTCCAGCAATAATAGGCCTCATCATTGCGATTACTCTTTATATATCAGATCTGACAGTTATGCCGGATCTCGTCGTGACAGTGATATCCATCCATGCCATGGCAACAGGACCGGAACTTATAACAGATACTATAAATTAGGCACAGTTTCAGTGGAATTTTAACTTGTGTACGAAGTCAATAACGTTGGTCGTAAGGCCCGCCGGCCCCCAATCATGCATCGCCGTCGTCACAAACCCGTGCGCGCCACGACCGGAATCGCAGAAGCCCCTGAGACCGCGCACGAGGCCGGCCGCGCGCCTGTCGATGATCAGCTGATGTTGCATTGCCCTAGCTAGCTGACCCGGCTCTCTGAAACTTCTGAAGCCCCTGACCGCTAGCTGCCAGTGTCGTTTGTGGTGTACCGGCCGGCAGATAGCTAGCTCCAAAAGCTCTCATGGCCAGTACAAGCTACGCTGGCCTGGCCTTTGTGTGCTTGCGAGCATCACTAGGGATGGCCGGCCACCTGCACCGGTGAGCAACTAGTGCATGCTGCACGCAATTACGCTTCGTGTATGCATTCTAGCTAGCGATAGGTATGCAGGCTACAGCGCTGGGTGAATGTCACATCGATCGCTCTAGCTATATAGCGCATGACGATGATGTGTGTACGCGCGCTCTCACCCTCCGGCTCGGCCCTCCGTCGTCCTAAACCTAGCTCCCTCTAGGTTTTGCAAGATTTAATAAGTGCGTAAATCGTCTGGTACAAGCACAATCGGTTAACTAATCAGCCGAGTAGTATTCACATACATAAACATCCAGTACACAGATGAATTCATAGATGATTGTAAATTGTACATATGTCACAAGAGATCGAGTACATATGTGTATATGTAGGTACATACATAGACGTACTGACACACATGCACGTACACGTTCATTCATGCATGCATGTCCTGGAATCCGATTCATGCATGCATTGGCAGTATATATGTATGTACATATGCATGATCCAAAAAAAAAAAAAAAACCTGGCACAGTACAAGTGCATGAATATCAGCATATGTATGTATCTTCTCTTGAACTTGAAGAGATACTGCAAGGCAAGGTACATCTATACCTGCCAATGAGTCAATCTATCTCTATCGTCTGCTGCATATTGATCGCAAAAACAGAGCTAGCTGCGCTGACACAAAATAAAAGTTGATCGCCGAGGAACTGAGCTCATTGGCGATGGAGCAGTGCTTGGGCATGTAATTTTTCTACACAGTACAGTAATGAGACAAATAGATATTACATGATGCATTCATGCGTTGATCACTTGGTTGGCTGCATGCATGCTTCTTTATTTCTTTACTTCTGAGTTCTGGACGCACGTCGTCTGAAGAGATCGATCAATAATGGGCACATAAATTCATCAGAAGCATCAGCTTTATTTGCCCAGAGTAATTAATCGAGATGGATCGATCGATACAGTGCATGTATGCAGCTAGCCTGCAATGACCGAATGATCGATGTGCTCGATCGCGTGGCACTTTGCAGACATATAATGCGCTCAGAGATGCAGTCATCAGTGTCATCACGGAGATCAGTGTGGCCTGCCTGATCCATGCTGGTCGACGAGGAATAAAGCTGCAGCTTCAAACAAACAAGCTGCTACTAGTCAAGATGCATGCGACACGATCGAAGAAAGTGCTGAGTGATGGTCATATCTCGGATCAATCTTATCATCAGCACCTCTGCAGGCTGGCGAAATCCGCTGCTGCTCAGTGTGCTCGCTCGTTCCGCGCCGCCTGATTACAAACAGCGAGTACGAACGACCGGCAGGCCTTTGTTTCTGTCGGCTGCTCGATCGAGTCCATTTGGTTATGGCATATATATTGGTCCGGTGTGCCACAGCATCTTAGTAGATTCCTATATAACTTCCAAAGTTGCAGATTTTGGTCTCCAAACTTGCCAATTGGGCTACACTGTAGGTTCGAAATATGGAGTATATGCACTTGGCGTGCAATGGTGAAGCTAGAAAAAAATAGAGAGGGTTGTCTTGCCTTGTAGTTTCGTAACTGAGTTGGTGGTAGCATCTGGTTTACTCAACAGTCAACACGTAGCTAGAGTGGATCTAAGTCATTTGGACTCTGTGGCATTGCACTGAATATCTATCAAGGCTTAAGGTCAAAGACTCCACGGAGGTTACTGATTTCCTTCTTTTTATTTGTTCTTGTCCTCAATCAAGAAATGTTAACATGTAGTGCATTGTAGCTACTGGTAATTGTGAATTGTTCGTATAGTCATATATGTTTTCCTTCAATAATTTGGGTGTTGGTAATTTTTGAATGCTACTACTCAAGAACTAGAGACAAAGAAAAAAAAAATTCAATATGTTAACTAAGAAACTACTAATCTCAATATTATAATGATTGTGCATTAAGAAATCCCTGAAGAAGTATCTTATTATGAAAAGAAATCGATGTTGATGGAGCTGATTCTTATTTAGGTCATGTTTGGTCGGGCCCCTTCCGGCTCCAGCTCCATGCTCTAATGGTCGAGGAGCCGGAGCCAAAGGAGCAAAAAATTGTGGCCTCTCACAGCTCCTATAGTTCATTTAGGTAAGAGAGAGAAAAATGGATCGATCTAATGAACGACAACATGAACAGTGCGCGTTTCGAAGGAGCTAGAGTGTCGGTGTTTCGAACCAATATCAACGAGTAAATCTAAGATTGCACATCTACGTTCGGATGATATGCTAAGAGGACACGATGATGTATACTAGTTCGAGCAAAATATCCCTACGTCCAATCAATGCTGCTGATCGTGTTACTTGCACAAGTTTGTAGTAGGGGCGTACAAACGGACGTGAGAGGGAAAGCTCCCAATCTCTGTGTGCAAGTGAGTGTGTGTGAAAGCAATGGCCTGTGTTCAGGTGAGTTGTATGGGGAGCCTGCCTCCCCCTTTATAGCTCAAGGGGAGAGAAAAAGAGGACAAGGAGGAAAGGAAGAAAGATAAAAACAAAGAAAGGAGTAGTCAATGTTGTCGTCTTCTCTTTTATCCACGCTGATCCAAGGGGTCGTGCAGTCGATGATGATGGCGACCGCACGCACCACGCCTTGGTCCTGTTGCTTCGTGCGACTCCAGGAAACATGGGTGAGGCACCCCATCCCCTTTCAAGGGACGGGATGGCCAAAATGGTGATGAGACGTGAATCGTATGTGTGGATTAGGCAGAACAATGCTACCCTGGTGTTGCGTTATGGGCTTACAGATCCTAGGTCGATCTATCAGCATTCCGCACTATCTTGGGTCATGCCCGGAGTGGTTGGAGGCGACACAAGTCATCTATTTGCATAATACCATCCGGTGAGGCGAGAATCCTCTTTGGGATTCGACGGGGGGTGGGACTCGCACCCTAGGAGTTGGCGAGGTGGAGTTCCGCTGCCTAGGAGTCGGGCGAGGGGCGGACTAGGCCTTAGAAAGGCCGGATGGCTCTGGTTCACCTTCCTTATATAATTTATTATCGGTTGGGTCAGTGTGTCTTTATCCTCTAACACATTGTCGTTAGGTGCCATGATATTTATATATGACACGGAACCTCGAGGATCTCTCCCAAACGTTCCTTAACGTAATGATATTGTGTTTATTTTATTTTACTCTATTAGTTCTATAGCTTGGGAATAAAGGCTATGTTGTTGTTGTTGTTGTTTTTGTTGTATTAGTTCTATAGCTTCATTACTAAACATGTTAAATTAATATGTTATTGAAAGTATCACGACGAGGGCCCATCATGAGGACTTCGTCCTAGCAGCCTTTAAGGCTCTCTTTGGTAGAGTATAATTATTCTTTACAAATGGCTTTAGGTGGCTTCACTATTCTTTCTTCTCTTCTGATGCATAGGGTCGTTTCATGAGCTAATGTTTGGCAGAGTTTTACCTAGGTGTAAGAAGCACCAGAGCTAAAATCCCTCTCGAGACTCGAGAGAAGCCATGCCGAAGAGGGGTATTAATAAACGACAGAGCCGAGACAGGCCGCTCCCAGCATATATATTAGACGGTGTACTACGTGTCACAAATGCGGGGTACGATGCCGTGCGTGTGTGTCGTCTTCATTATTTCCGCGCGTGTCCAATAATTTTATATTTAATTTCATAATAGTCGAGCACGTAGTAGTAGTAAGTAAATGGCGCGTACTTGTGCTATAGTGCAGGAGGCTCACTTGTCGATCGTCGCGGGACATGATATTGAAGCCCTGGGTTAACGCTGCCGGTACGAATGTACAGCGCGCACCATCAATTCCGATCCCTTGCATGCATGATATATAGTGGCGGCATAACGTCGGCACCGGAATTAATTTGCAAATCCTTACGTGATCTTATGGCACCTTAATACTACTACTACTAGCGGTGGCATACTACTATGCATGATGCAGCGCCATGCAACGATATGATTTGGCCTCTAGATAAAGCAAGATCCCGAGTTAATGAGTGCATCTCTCATTAACTTGGCCTGTCGATCTCTCTCTCGTTTTGAAATTAAACGAAGAACATGCATTAAAGGGATGCTCGCTCTCGATATGCATATGGGGGCCGGTGTTTGTTTCATGTGAAGTTGCTTGCTTCGTACTACTTGAAACTTAAAATTTCCTGTCGGTATAGTCTCACCCGACAGAAAACTTGATATTATACCGTCGGTTATCATAATACACATAGAAAAATGCAAAATCCGACAGACAAATACAATTATCCTGTGTGTTGTTTTATTTTTTTCGCGGTTTATGTAAGCACTGATAGAGAAATCTTATTTGAGTCGCGCTTGGACTAAAAATTGGTACCCAACCACGTGCCTAGGCCGGGCGGCCTTTCAACCAGGCCCAAAAGTTGGCATGCTCGGCCGGCCACATCGTCTCTAACCCTAGCCGTGCTAGACCTTGCATCGCGTCGCTCCATTCATCCGGCCACCGCCGCCACGCAGCCCTCCCTCGTTGTCGCGGGCGTCGTTGCTCCCGCCACTCCGTAGGTGGGGCGGCGATCCGCATCGTGGCATCCCTGTTTGATGAGCCGGGCTTGGATCCAGCGGCGGTCGGTCGGGCTCGGATGCCGGGCCGGGGGCGGCGTGGCCATGATCCGGATGAGGCCCGAAAAGCGAGCTTGCCATCTAGATCCGTGAGCTCGTCGGTTCACACAACCACCGCGAGGATCTAGTCTTGGATCTAGACACGGGTCCGGTCCGCATTGGCGTTTGTAGATCCGGTCCATTACATGGTAGATCAAGCCAGCGTTGGTGCATACCCTAGGGTTTATCATGATTTTTCTGCATACGTATGCCGTTAGGCTCGATATGCCCTAAATTTCAAGATATACACATGGGAGTAACTACTCCACGATAGTAGAAAATTAATTATATATAAATATATAAAAATAACGTGTTCAATAGATCAATATATGCTAGAGTAACCGCTCTAATTACTCGATCATGTGAGACCCTCAGCTTTTCGCTTATGCTCTGTTTGGATTTTTGAAATTGAAATCATTATAGTTTAGTCACATATTTAAATAGACTATAATAATATATGATTTCTATAACTCAAGCTAGATAGTACAATCATAGCACCTAGAATCATATCGATTTCTCATCTTCACCATATTAATTTGAGATAGGTTTATTTGTGAACTTACGTAAAGTTGTAAAATCTCAAATTCAATGTAAACTGTTTAAGTAAATTCTAATTCCTCTAAAACGAAGGATCCAAACCGATCCTTATTGAAAATGTTTGGTTTCATTTTTTATAGTTTTATTTAGAAAATTTAGAGGACTACACCTTATCTCTACGGTCCTTCTCTAACCCTAAGGGCACTCACAATAATGCAAACTCAACCATAGAGTCTAAAACTATTCATTACCTTCATATTTATTATACTTTTTGATTCGGCAAAGTATATTTATGGAAGAGATAGGAGAAAAACTAAGACTCCAAGTCTATAATATCTTCAAGGTAATAAATAGTCTTAGACTATATAGAGTCTGCTTGTGAGTGCCCTAACAAAGTAAAATAGAAGACGCATGCCTCAAGGCTCGTTAAATAAAATCTCGCTTTACACCTCTTGATGAGGAGGCCGGAGACATCAATTCATTCCTTATCCAAACGACCTTTGATGCATATACCCTCTATCCCTAAATGTTTGTTGTTTCCGCTTTTTTGAGAAACATCTTTAACTAAATATTTATTAAAAAGTATTAATATTTATGGTACATAATTAATATCATAGATATTTAAATTTAGTTTTTCATGAATTTATTTGAAGCTACAAATGTTGCACCGTATTTTATAAAAGTTGAGTAAAACATTGGACACGATAAGGGACAGACGGAGTAAGCACAAAATAATATAGAATCTTCATATTAATTACCCCTAGCCTATACCTCTAGCTATGGAGCTTGGTAGATTAATCTTGTGATCATCAAACCAGGTACCACCCATTAATTGCATCGCATGATGAAACACTAACGTGTACAGTAACAGTAAATTGGTTAGACAGTACTGTACTCCTCTTTTTATACACCATGAACGTACCTGCTGTATGATCACCACTTGAATATATAAGCTTTGCTCTTGTTGTGAGACGTCAAGCTTCTCTCGTTCTCGCTATGGATTTTTCTTAGGATCGGATATATATCGTGCCATGCATGTGCACTCTGTACCGAGAGTACTCAAGCTAAGGGCGTATATATGCAACCGTTTATCATCAGCTATATACATATAAGAGCATCTGAGCATCTCAATATAAATTGGGCCACTTTTTTGGGTCCTCTTTTTGTATTATTATTAGGCCTCAAAAATATATGGGGTCAATAATTTTGCACGACGGGCGACTTTGCTGGCCAATCATGTTGGCCGTCCTGGTAGCTGTGTGTGTGAATTCTGAACCCGGACCTAGGGCCCGGGCATGCATATATGATCTCTGCACCTGCATGCATCGACTGGGGTCGACTGCACCCACCTCACCTGCGTGCCCTAGCTAGCTTCATGTGTTTTCGTTCGCCGGTCGAAGCAGAAAAAGCCTAGGCACCCCACCACCCGGCCACCACCACCGTCCCCGGCTCGTCGATCGTCGTCGTACGCCGGCCCGGCCCGTCGCCATCACCTTTCTGATCAGATCAGATCAGATCAGCTGGTGTGCATGCATGCAGTAGTAACGACATGACAAAAGCCCATGCATTATGCCCGTGCATCTCGCGCCGTCGAACGTGGTTTTCAAGATGTGCCACGTACCAGCACGCACTGTGTGCGCGCTATATGCATGCGGAAGAGAGCTTTTTCACCAAAAAGGGAACGAGAGAGAGCGTGTGCGTTTCACCAAAATGGATTGAGAGAGAAAGTAGTAGCGAGTAGCTAGGGACTTGTTATACCGTGCCGGCTGTGTACATGTACAACACACCACTCCTCTATTAGAGCAAACACACCACACCTCTATTATTAGAGCAAGTATAATAGCGAGCTGCAAACAAGCTAAATAATGACGTGGAGGGGAGAAAGAGGAAAGAGAGAAGAAGCGGAATATAAGTTTATAACCGGTATGGGCAAAGGAAAGAAAAAACTCTGTGAGAGAGACAAATGAACCATACATTAATTATGAAGAGCAAGCAGTCGCAAAAAAAAAAAAAAATTATGAAGAGCAAGAGAAAGCTATAAAATCTTAGCAAACAGAGTATATTGTTAGCCTTTACCCTTAGGCCAGTCTCAGTGAAGCTTTGTCGTTTCCAAGGCTGTCATGTCATCTTAATTAAAGGAAATAAAACTTGAATGAAACACCCTCTCTCAATGCAAACACTATAGGAAACTGCTTCTTCGCCGAGCGCATGGAGTGCTCGGCAAAACCCCTAGAGTCATCGGCGACGCCTTTGCCGAGCACAGTGCTCGGAGAAGAATAAACATTGCCGAGAGCTGCTTGGTCGGGTTCTCAGCAAAACGCAGTCCCGTCAACGAAGGCCCAGTTTTCTGTAGTGAAAGTTTCATTCTAGAGTTTCAAAAGCATTTAATTCTATGGCTCTAAGATATTTGGTAATCGTGTTAAGAGAGTATCATCTAGATGACACTCATTTTTTATGTCTCTTCTTAAATACAATGTCATATCATCAAAAATGCATATGTGGCAAATGAAACTCAAATGAAACCTACCATTAGTATGTAGTATGCCGCTGCATACATGCAGATCTCCTGCCGGCAGCTTTTGAAAAATGAAAAAAAAAAACATGCGGCGCACCAACAGGCAAGTGAGTAACACCTAGAGCTACTCGATAGCATCTCTCAATCTCTCTCTCTCCGGCCCCTTTCATCATCAATGCAAAGTAGAGTAATGTCGTCTCTTTCCACTGCCTTCAAGTAAAGCCTTTTTAACGACCCACAAAGCTACCACTCCATCACACACTTAACACTTCACATTTCACAAGCACACATAGCTTGATCGCTCTTCGTCTTCCCGGCGGCCGTTTCCCCCCGATCGAGCGCTGTGCTCCTTCCTGGCTCATAGCAACACTAGCATGATGAACACCAACGCCATGTCGTCGCCAACAAGTACCGACGTCGACTTCTCCTCCTTCGGCACCATGCAGCAGCCCTACGTCGGCTTCGACGCCGCCGGCATGGGCATGTCCAGCGGCGGCGCCATCGAGAGGCCGCTGCTCCATCACAACAACAACCACAGCAACCTAGGGTATACGACAGCTTCGACTTCGCCGCCGCGGGGTTACCCTTGTTCCAAGAATCTGGTCTCCTGCCCCCGCCACGAGCCTGCCGCTCATGGCGCCGCCGCCACCAACAAGCATGGCCGCTGCCATGGCGGCAATGCCGTCGTCGTCGCTGCTGCTGACGCTCCCTGGCGTGCCTACGGCGGCGGATGTCGTGTACCCTTTCGTCGGCGGTGGAGGCGGGTTCCTGAAGCGGGAGGACAGCGGCGGCCCCCTCGTGGACGCTGGCGGAGGCGGCGGTGGGAGGATCGGGCTGAACCTTGGACGCCGCACCTACTTCTCTCCCGCGGACGTGCTCGCCGTCGACCGGCTGCTGACGCGGTCGCGGCTTGGCGGCGGCGGCATGGCGGGCATGGGCCTCGGCATGGGCGTGCTGGGGCTCGGGCTCGGCGCGCCGCCCACCACCACCACCAGCAACCGCCGCGGTGCCAGGCCGAGGGTTGCAAGGCCGACCTCTCCGCCGCCAAACACTACCACCGCCGCCACAAGGTCTGTGAGTACCACGCCAAGGCCAACGCCGTCGCTGCCAACGGCAAGCAGCAGCGCTTCTGCCAGCAATGCAGCAGGTACGTGTCAGGACGTCCACATACACGCACACCCGGCCCCGTTAACGGCCGGCCGGGCACTGTTGAGAAACCTTGGCTTGTTGTCTGTTGCACTGTCGCTTTGCCTTGTCACGTAACGTATGCTATAACATAACATACATGATACATGGGACGCAATTTGCGAAGCAATGCATGCATGCACAGCTAGGCTAGAGCTCTGCCACATGCATGCATGCATGCATGGCATGGCATGGCATGGGCCGGGGACGACGACGAGATCATCTCTCCAGCGTACTAGTACATGTTCATACATGCACTCATGCATAGATTGTAGAGTGGTCTTCCTCATCTAGCTCAGGGTTCGGTATATCTTGCAGAGTGCAATCATGGAACAAGCATACTTTGCTTTTCTCTCTCTCTCTCTCTTCTCTGGGATCTCTGGGATTGTATGTACAGGGCTACAGGCTATAGTAGAATCACGTACATATACTAACAACCAAACAGTTAATGTATGCATATATGGTACCGGGGAAAACAACGAAAACCAGTGAGAAGGCTGCAAACCTGTCTAGGTGCTTGCTGGCGCGCCGGCGATCATCTCAGATGATGCGGGTCACGTCACTCCTGAGACACCAGCAGGGGGACCGGGGTCATCTGCACATTTGCGATCACTTCACCACTAATACCAAACATTGACCACTGCACCCACACTTTCATCAATCATCATTACTGCAAATTAACGGTCGTATTTATATGTATGTCCTCACCTACGCGTACAGGCCATCTATGGCGTATATATGTGGGCCTATTATGCAGCATATATAGGTCACAGTTAATTAGCGTACCTAGTACTCACCTTCCCAGCTCTAAGTCAGATTTAGAGTTTATATATATACAACAACTGAAACGAACTGGTTTAACTATCTATTTTAACATCTAGAATTAAAAGGATTCGCTAAACAGGATTCCAAACGTAGCCAACACAGTTCCATATAAAAACTTGGAGTAATATATATGTATATAGCTCTAGATATTTTTACAGTTGATGAAGCTATATATAAATCGAACATTATTGATCTTAATTGGTTGTTCATTTCTTGGATAGGTTTCATGTGCTTGCTGAGTTTGATGATGCCAAGAGGAGCTGCCGGAAGCGGCTCACCGAGCACAACCGCCGCCGCCGGAAGCCCATCAGCGAACAGGGAAAGGACTCGTCGTCGCCACCACCAAAGAAAGCGGATACTAGCATAACTACCTCCTACAGCAATGATCTCAAGAGTAAGAAGCTTTTACACATCATCTAAGCTCTCGACACTTCAAAAAAAAAAATCATCTAAGCTCTCTGATGTCACCAGCATGCATCTTATTACAAAGTATATAGTCGTATTAGAAGAACTGAAAAGACAATTAGTTGAAATGAGGGGTTTTGCAGAGAAATTTTGAAATCATTTTTTTAAAATGTACCCTTCGTTTTAGACCTGAGCTCTTGATTTTAAATTTCAAGTCAATAGCCTAACTTGATCGTGTGTGATATATATTGTTTCCAAACAGTAGTCACACAGATATATACAAAAACCGATAATGATTAGATGCAACCAGTAAGTTGATCTATCCATCAGTTTTACCCAAAAGAATATGCTAATTAACAATTTTCTTTGTCACAACAAGTTTTGTTTTTTAGAAAAGTGAATTCATCACTTTTAATTTCTACTGTTGATAGTTTTGTCTCCAATCAAGCTAGTAGGGTATATATATAGCATATAAAGCATACCACACCGTGTGCAATCCAACTCAACTGTTTCTTCTTTTGAAACGGACCCCAACTCACAACTGTTTAGCAGTACACAGCCGATGTGCAAGCACGTTACAACCATTCGACAAAAAGATACTGTAGCTAATATATGCCTATGCATCTAGTAGTATATATATGTGCCAAATGCCATGTCATGCACCTCGATGCTACTTCTTCATCACATCTCATGACCTGAAGTACATGCACATATGCACTCATGCATGCATGTCGCCAAAGTTTCGATCGATGTACATGTGTGGGATCAATATACAGCATGCCTTCGATTCTACATGATATATAGCTAGATAGGTAGATAGATAGATGCAACCCCTGCTACATGATCAGATCAAAATATGCTGTATCAATGTGCTTCGTACACTATACACTTTCGCAAACTCTCTCTCTCTCTTTTTTTTTTTTGGTATGCCGTCTACGACGTCCTGACGTGGCTATCATCATTGTATGTACGACGAGCAGCAGGCGGTGCGAGCAACAGGGCAGCAGCCAAGTCGACGGCCATCTCGCCGAACGGCAGCGGCGTCAGCTGCCTCGACGTCGCCATGGACAACGGCCAGACGAGCAGCGCGGCGGCGGCAATGGTGGCGCCCACGGCCTTGTCTCTGGCTGCCGCGACGCCGCCGCCGCTGCACGAGAAGGACGGCAGCCTGGACTCCATGCTGATGCAGCGGGTCGTGCAACAAGGCCGGCGGGACGACGACGACGACGAAGAGCATCGCCACTTCATCACCTCGCTTGTGATGCAGAACCACAACCACCACCTGCAGCACAGCGGCAACGCCCACGGTGGCGGCGGCGGTAACATCTTGTCGTGCTCGTCGGTGTCAGATCATCAGCAGAACGGCGGCTGCAACGGTTTCTTTGAGGTGGACTTCATCTAGTGCGATGCATGCATGCACGTAAAAGCAGGGGAAGAAAGCCTATATCATCGCTGCATTATTTCTGAGATGCATATGACGTGAGGAAAGCAACAAGACTAGGTTTTGGTTGCACTCGATCTAGGGTTGGCTATAGTAGCCTTTTCTTTTTACTGTGTTCAGTTTAGTACTTGAGCTAGGTAGCTAGTGTTGGACTTTTGTTACTAGAGGGAAATGCTGGTGTAGTATGTGCATTCCTTTTTCTTATATTACTAAAAATGTACATTATTACGTGTATGTGTCTGAGTTTACTACTGATGGTTAATTAATATAGCTAGGGTGTATGGTATGGTGGATGTATGTGTGTTTCTTTGCTGTTTAGATGGAGGAAGCAAATTATTCAAATATAAGGTGTACGTTTACATTATCACATCTCTGAGTCTTGATATGGGAAACCAGCAAAGCCTGCTTGTCCAAAAAGTTACACTAGATTTTGAGACATTTAGTTTGGAATGGTTCCTTAAATAAACAATTTAATGAATTGTTAAAACACTACACCATAAATCATTTTTAGTAGCGTCCATGTTTTTCAGGGGCGATTGAATCAAGAATCGCTTCTAAATATGTTTACAACTCCAAGGGCCTAGCTAACGACGGACTATCCTTAGAAATGACCTCCATTTCATTTTATTGGGCAAATAAAGGGAAGGAAGAATTATATTAAAATTTGACATAATACGTACATTCCTCATATTACACTAGAAAGGATCTGAAATAAGTGCTATACAAGTCGTTTTATGTCTTTATGTCCTTCGTCCCTACTGGTCTTGGTTGATGCACCAGATGAACATAGCCCCCGTCGAACACAAAGCCACCATACAGTACGTCCTCATGTGAAACCGCCGGCCACCCCTAAAATCTTGGAGACGTTCCAACAGACTCAAACACATCTCCACATGTGTGCCTTGCTTTCGTGCACACCTATACAAGGAAAGCCTATTATAGAACCCGACAAGTCAACCGTACAACGCACGTCCGTCTGACCTAGCCGCCGCCTCCTAGCAGGAGACTAGGGCATCTCCGCTGCGGCCGTCGATCTGACCGGCCCCTCCCCTCCGACGGCCTCTTCAAAGACGGGCAGGTGAAGGCCGGGGTGGATCGACGTCCGGGCTCGTTGCTTGCGCTGCTAGGGTGTGGAGTCAAGTTGATTAGGATTACTCATCGCTGTCATCGGTGATGGAGTTTAGGGTTCCGGCGGTGGTGTCACCACCGACGCGAGAAATAAAGTTCCTGGGTACCGGCGGATGTTGTGTGCTTCTGTGCTGACGAATAATCGGCGTTAGCTATGTGAGCTCTTAGGTCATCCTCGTGGGTTTGTGGCTCTTCCTCGTTGTTGGGTTTTCTGGCGGCGGTGGACGCATTTTTTCCGCTCGGCGGTCCTCCGGCCACCGGCGGTGGATTTTCTTTTCCTCTTTCCTTTTGCCAAGGGGCTGACCGATTTTCTTTCAACGGAATCGATTTGTTTGGTGATCTAGGCGATGGATGATGCGGCTTTTCACATGCTTGGTATTCCTTAGCGGAATCGAAGGTGGACTTGGATCGTCGTGGTGGTGTCGATGGCGAAACGGAGATCGGAGATGAGGAAGACAAGATTGGATCATGAGGACTCAATTGTAATTTTTGTTTTTTGGGGTTCAGTTTGCAATAGGGAAGGATGTATTGTTTCGATGCTTAATATATCTTCTTTTTGCAAAAAAAAAAGGAAAGCCTATTATATCAAAGTTAATAAGAGCAAGCCTCGATAATAATTATAATAATCCAATGCTGGTTTGTATGGACATCATCTTGTCTAGTAGGTGAATACCCTGCGCGTTCTTTGTCGGGGATTACAAAAAAATTTAAAAAGAAATTAGACTATTTTTGTCTATGAATGAAACTATCTTAAATTAATTTTGTGGACAATTAAATGCATATTAGTGGATGAAGAGAAACTATCATAATTACATATGCTAGTTGGATGTTGCAACTTCTAGTGGATTGTTGAGTGGATGTTGATGTGGATGTCGTGCATGTTGAGAGAAATAACTTAGTGGGGTTTATCTTTATATGTGTAGTAGATAGATTAGCCCACTTGTATGTAGTTGGTTTATTAGCTCATATCACCCATGACTCACCTTCAGGTCTTTCACCTCTAACAAATCATTATAGTCCTTTTGGTTCCTGTGCATTTTTCTGGCTCTAACCTTACAACTCACTTCTCTTCTCTCTTACTCTCTTTCCTCCACTTAGTAAAAAGGTCACTTACAACCATTTTTAACACGTTGTCATAATATTTGAACGAGAGTAGTAGATGCTGCTGATATATTTTAACAATGGGTTGTACTGGCACAATGGTTTTATTTGTTGAATGATTAGTCACATAAGAGCACTCACAAAGTGCGGTGACTCCACCATGGTTTCTATCCTCATTTATTGCCCCTCTATTTATTGCTTTTTGCTGATGTGGCGCTATATTTATTGAAGAGAGAGAGGAAAAACACAAGAAACCAAGTCTAACTAAGAAACCAGGTCTTCACGCAAAACCAAGACAATTTGTGAGAGTGACAAGTGGGCCATGTGACATCATGATAAAAAATTGCATTGTGGGAGATAGTTTTTGACACAATGTCTAAAAACTATAGAAACCATGATAGTTTCTAGCATTGTGAGCGCCTAAGTGGAGTAAATCCTATGTCCAGGTGCAGCAATCCTAAATGCATGATTAAGAAATACACCCTCCGTCCCAAAAAGAATGATGTTTTTGACTTTTAGACATCGTGTGTTTGACCATCTATCTTACTCAAAAAGTTGTATAAATATGATTTATTTTGTTATGACTTATTTCATCATTGAAGATACTTTAACATTGATTTATTTATTTTATAATTTATATAAATTTTTTAAATAAGACAAACGGTCAAACACAATTCGAAAGTCAAAAGTGTCATTCTTTTTGGGACGGAGGGAGTAACGCTCATTCCATTTACTGTTCTGAACACTGGATCGGATCGAAACACGCGCGATCTTTTCACAGCAATAATCACTGTACTCAATTAGGGTGCATCTGCGTATTAAAAGCTGGGACCGCTGCACATTTACTACTTTACTGTAGCAATAGACTGCAATAAGAGCTCATTATGGATACCAATTAATAGAAATTAAAAGGGAAAGTACGATCATCGGTAGGGATAGGCCCGGTAGCCGGAATGGCTTGCATATTCTCGCCATCTCAAAAACACAAGTGTGCAACACTTTTAATTTTGACTAAATATATTAAAAATACTAAAACTTATTATATACTCCCTCCGTTTCATCAAATTATAGTTCACTTTGGCTTTTCTAGATTCATTTCTTTTACTATGTATCTAGACATAGTGTATAACTAGGTGCATAAGAAAATCAATGTATCTATAAAAGCCAAAGTGAACTACAATTTGAAACGGAGGGAGTACAATACATATTTACTAAATTTATTTGGAGATATAAATGTTGCTAAAAACATCTCTAGAAATCTACTATAGCTAAACTTTAAGAAGGCTTGAGACACCATTTTGGGACAGAGGAAGTATGTGCTTGTATGGAGTAAGCCCGACATAGGAAGTATATGCTTATATGCAGTAAACCCGAATAGCGCTACATGAGAGAATTATATGTCCTGAATAGAACATTTTTTTAAGCATTTTGTAAAATAGCTGATGCACAGTGAGCACAAAGATCAGCTGCAAGTTAAATTCGTTGATTTCCTCTACGTGCTCCCTCCATACTCGTAAAGGAAGTCATTTAGGATAGTGACACATTCTTAAAAACATAACTTTGACCTCTTATTAATTGTTATTATAAAAATATTTATGAAAAAAGTGATATATGTATACTTTTATGAAAGCATTTTTCTATATATTTTCACATTTGCAAACTCAACAACTTAAAGGTTATTAATGATTTACATTTTTAATGTTTGATCAAAATCTTGTCCAAAATGACTTCCTTAGTACGGTGGGAGTACGTGTTACTTCAGAGGATGTAAATGCTACCATCTCCTAGACGTCCTTCCAAGCGGTGCTTCCCCTGTACTCTTCCGAAGCGAAATAAGCTCTATATAATGTGGTCTCGAGTTCCTTGTGGGATTAAACCAATTCCATCATGTAGTGCCTTCGCTTCCGCGAGCAATGCTGATCCTATAGAGGTAAACCAAAGTGAAGATCAGCAACGGAAACTGTCATCACTCCAGGCACCACAGCCCCGTACTCCCGTGCAAGTTCTGCACTATTATATGGGTGGGCTAAGAGAAGGTCCGAAGAAACCTTATGGCGTGCAAGCCTGACTATATCATTAGTTAATTATTAGGTACATATAGCTTCTGTATGCGGTTTGCTCCGCTCATGCACGGCCTACTATATACAAGTCTTTCCTCCGGGTTGGTATTAGAAGTCGTTTTGAAAAAGGTTTGGGTCAAACATCGGGAATATAAATCATCAATAATTTTTAAGTTGTTGAGTTTGTAAATGTAAAAAATATATGAGTAGATTTGTTTTAAAAAATACTTTGATAAAAGTATACATATATCACATCTTCATAAATATTTTTATAATAATAAGAGGTCAAAGTTGTGTTTTGGAGACCATATCGCTGTCTAAACGACTTCTAATACCATCCCGGAGGGAAAGTATATAGTACGAAGCCTGCATGCGTATCGATCGCCAGCTTTTGTGTCTGTTACGTTGAGCCTCCACACAACATACTACATACGTTACGTATAGTACCTGCAAGCTTTAAATCACAATCCTTTTAATTTGGAACGAAGCGTCCACAGTGGCAGCAGTACGGTGGAGAGTCAGATTTTAGCTGGAGAGAGAAGAATCGATTCATTTGCAATACAGTGGTCCATTCGGGATGCGCATTAAAGAAAGAAAAAAACCCGTGTTGCACTTGTACTGTAGGCTGTAGCGTAGAGAAACTACGTACGTTAAAAACCTCGAAGGTTTTTTTTTTTTTTACGTTTTGTAGAGTTTATTGATGAAGGGTAGTACTAGATCAGAGAGAAAAAAATCACTGCTTAACTGCTTTTGTGCTTAGTAGGTTGCTGAATTAAGGCATGCATGCATGATCGAGTCGATTCACTCCAAAAGGCCACCGCAGATGCTTTAGGATCTCAATTGAGTTAAGGACGACGAACTGAAATTGCATCACTTAGGATCCTAAGTTCCTAAGTACACTCACACTCTTTTTCCTAAATTATAAGATTTTTTTTTTTTTAGAGTTCAAGGGCCACGCCCCGGGCTTTTATATTAAGATAAAAGACCATAGAATTTACCGAGTTTACAGCGCAGAAAAGCCCGGCACTCTCTCTAACCAGAGCAGAGGCACAAAAACATTAAGCTAACAGTAAACAACATCAGGTTTACGACAGATCCTCAAACTATTCCTTTTGACTACCAGCTTCAAACATTCACAGGTTTGCCTCTTCAGTTTGCTTGCATAGCTTCATTAAGAGTTGACCACCAGTTCATGTTGGCGCCACTCCCAGGCCTAAATTATAAGATGTTTTGTCCTTTCTAAATATACTTTGCTTTTGATACGTGCTTAAATATACACTATGTTGATATATGAGAAAAGCAATGTATATATCTAGAAAAGTTGAAATGTCTTATATAATTTATAGTAGAATGGAAGGAGTACCGGTCAGTACGGCATGAAACTGCTAGTAGAGATTTTTTTTTTTTTTTTTTTTGAATTGCTAGTAGAGATACTTTGATAACAATGCAAGTTCAAACACGACAGGGTCGTCTATAACCTTGTGGTTACGAGTCTTAGCATCATATACATCCTGGTTCCACTAACTCGTCAGAGTGAAATACTAGCGGCTACAAATAGTAGACACATGACAAAAAAAAAAAATTTTTTTGATAACGACACATGACAAAATTTGATTGGCTATTTTTGACTAAATTAAATCCCTTTAAGCTATTACTGTTTGGGGAACACGGAGATCGGATTTGGTGGCCGCTACTCTATAGCCCCAACTTTTCGGTGTAGCCATAAATTTGTTGTGTAGTTTCACGGACAACAATTTTATTACTATTTCACAGCCCACTCTATATAGCCTCTGATATAACACATCCATGAATTCATTGCGGACATAACTTCTGTTGTGTCGGTCCCGCGCAGAATAATTGAGATCGTGTGTAATGTTAAAACACCATCTACTACACCTATATAGACAAACCCCATTAGCTAATTCTATCAACATACAAGCTATCCACCTCATCATAACACTAACAATCCCACTAGCTAATTCTCTCAACATGCAAATTATACACCTCATCATTTCACTAATGATCGCA
Source organism: Hyparrhenia diplandra (assembly GCA_015847255.1). Lineage (NCBI taxonomy): Eukaryota > Viridiplantae > Streptophyta > Magnoliopsida > Poales > Poaceae > Hyparrhenia > Hyparrhenia diplandra. The sequence continues at coordinate 43,451 of JADLZK010002840.1, forward strand.
TTTATGGTCAACTAGCATTTGCAATTATAATCTAAATGCAAGCAAGACACATCATCCACTAGCATTATGCCACGTCATCCACTAACATTAACTTATAGTTGTTTATCCCTTTATATAAATAATCTTATTTCAAACCATCAACAATTTTTGTGGCAACGCATGGGGTATTGCTTTCTTGATCCCCTCGAGACCTTAAGGTTTTTGTGTTGGAAATTCTCATTAAATGACTCACATGTTTATATTTTTTTTCCATCATCTAATGACCAACTCACATGTTTATATCTTTCTTTCCATCATCAAATGATCACTAAAAAACTAACCTTAAATTCCCGCGGCAACGCGTCTAGTTTTTTTTTTAAAAGTTACATATATTACTAGAAGACAAACACCAAAGATACGTTGGATCACTAGCAGGTTAGCACTTTCTCAATTTTATTCTTACGCAAACCGATAACTTTTTGTGTTGTACATTAGGTTACAAAAAATTATCCTCCACAAATTAGTGATCTATGTTTTCTTTGAAGTTGAAGATCTAAGATTAAGATGATGTCTTTTCTTTAGTTTATTATTGAAAATATTTTTAAATTTTTTTAGCTATATTAAATTTATTTTTACATACCCGCTGCAACGAACGGAGAATTCACCTAGTTTCATATGCATGCCGGCTGGTAGTACCTGCTAACAAGTCACTCGGATAGCGACGGGCCGTTGTTGATCTCCTTGTCTTTTGCCTGCATGTCTGTTTTGTTCGTCCGTTTTTTTTTTTTTTTTTTGTGGGCAAACCCGTACTTCTGTATTCACTGTACAGCACAAATATATATCCAGTGCTTTATCTTTTTCAATTTGAGCACGGGCCCAAATTAGCCATCAAGACAATAAATATCTATTAATAACCGTGGCCGACCCTAGCAACCGCCGCAGTTAAATAAACCACAATTAACCGTGACTTTACACACCACCGCGGTTGCACTTTCAGCCACGGGAAACCAAAAACGAACTACCACGGTTAAGAATTTTGTAGTAACGAAGATGTGTATGCGTAGGTGAAGAGAATATGTATTGTACTATTTCATCCGAAAGAAAAAGGAAACAGGCTAATTCATGTGGTGAGTTGATTTTTTTTTTTTTCATTTTACCGGTGCGGTCAGTTCACAGTGTACCATTAATTGATCACTTGAACTCTTGAAGGCCGGATTATAATTTTTGAACGTCACTTGATGGCCGTACGTACCCAGCGATTGCGACGCGAGCAAGGGATGGGCCATGCATAGGATCCAGTATCATCCTATGCACTTTGCACCGGGCAAGGCCGTAATTGCTGCCGAGATTAGATTTTATTGAGCGATGGCCCACATGTCGCGCGCGATCGGAGGCCGACAAACAGTTGAGCAGATCATGGGCATTGGGCACACGATTTCGGGTCCACGTGCAACAACATGGCCCGGATCGGGGGAGAGATTCCTTGCACTGTTTGGAAAAGGCACTGGATAATCTTTACTGTATATATGAATCTGAATATCGGAAACGAATTACAGAATTAGTCCGTCATTTTCCCATCTTTACTTCTTTTAATGATCGCCTCATTTTTCACAAACTAACTAATAACTATTACTAGTGGACATCGGACCAGCCTCCGCTCTGGGCATTCGGCTAACCGAAATAGATCGGTTCGGTTATTCGTGTCATGATCCGGGTGGGCCCGGTCCGTGAGTGGTTAATTGGGCTCAACGCGACGACCGCCGCCGGAAGGGAGGCGCCAAGCAGGGGGGAGGCCGGCGCCCCGCCACCGCCGCTTTCCCTCTCCCGTGACGAGTCCGAGTTTGCTTCGCCTTCATGTTAGGATTATTTTAGGTAATTTTGGTGTGCAAGGGGATATCTCATCTATAAGTGAGACCCTTATTAGTAAATAAATAAATAGAAATTACTTGTAAAAGGTATTCGATGGTATAATGAAACCTTATAAAGATTGTTTAGATTACAAGTCCCACTAGTCGGGCTATATAAGCAATAGGCATGCAATCTCTAGGAGATAAGCAAGCAAATAAATAAAAATATATCTTGCCTTCAGCTCCCGTGCCCGCCGCCGCCGCCTGCACCAGCGCCCGCCGCCACCTCCCGCCGCCGCCGCGCGCCCCGCCGCCGGCCGGCCGCCGCCGCCCGACACCCCCTCCTCCTTTCTCTTCCTCTCCAACAACAACCAATCGGGTGTCAATTCCGGCCCAATCTAGCCGGAATTTGACAACCGGGTATCCGGAGACCAAGACGATTCCCACCACCCATGGCTTCCGAGATGAAGGAGTTCACCGCGGCGCCGAAGGCGCTCCTCGACGACAACCGTGCTAGGATCAACCGCGCCGACGACATGGAGACTCGCCACGTCGCATGGAGTACGCCCGCATCACCTCCGGGACTACACCGAAACACGACGACCACGCCGGAGGACAGCCCAGATGGCCGCCGCCGCCGCAAGACTGAAAGGGGCCGCCCCGGCGCAGCTCGGGCCGCCACCCCGCCGCGGACCCCGTCGGCGGCTCCGACCTTTCCATCCTCCACCGGAGGAGGGCGATGGCGTTCAGGTGACGCGACCGCCGTCATCGGCGTCATCCTCGATGACACCGCAGCACCGGCTGCCCTCTCCACTCCACCGACACTCCGCGATCGGCGGGATTCTCCGGCAGAGACGACGTCACCGCGGCGCCCTCGGCGCCACCCGAGGCGCCGACGCGCCACCCGCGGCGCCCAGACCGTGGTGCCACCCGCGGCATCACGCCCCTCCCCCCCTACGTGACACGCCCGCAAGTTCGGGAGTACGACAAAGACCAACGAACCCCCACCTCTCGGATTCACAATTTGGAGCTCTTCTTCCAGCCTTAACTCGTAGATCGCCCCGGCCGACTACGTGAGTTACGCCGCCTTCCACCTCATTGGTATTGCCGCGCGATCGGTTTATGGATCTGTCCAAGAAGAAGTCCCCGATCGAGTGGGGACGAATTCACTCACCGCCCTACGCCATCACTTTGACCCCCCACCTACCTCGACACTTCGGGCGTGCGGCGCCGCCTTCCAGGGAGACAAGCCGGGCGACTACATCAACGCCTTCGAGAACTATGCACTACGCATGGAACTCGGGGGGCGCCACCGTGTCGGCCTCTTCGTGGGAGGCCCGGCGGAGACGCCGCAACACGCCGAGTGGTTCGAGCCTCGTTCGATGAAGGAGGCCATCGACCTTGCCCGCCGCTACAACGACGACGAGCCGGACGACGCCGACGAGGACGCCGGCACCGGCGCCGCCACGCCGCCCGCCCCGCACCTATCCAGCGACATCGACGGCGACATAGCGGCTGCCCCCGGGCCGACCGCATGCCGGACAACGCGGCGTCTTCTTCTTTGCTATGGGCGACATCGAAGGGTTGATAAAGAAACAACATGATTCCGAGCCGCAATTGGGCACAACGACCAACAAGGAGCTCGGGATCATCGCCAACGCCATCGAGTTGCGGGCTACAGCCCCCCAGTGGAGCCTCCACTACGGCATCGTGATGTACTTCCACCGCTACTATATCCACGCCGCGAGCTTCTCGGGACTTCTGGCAGGGGAGAACGCGTCCCACAGACGGCGTAGCAATGGGCTTCCACCTCCCCAACCGCCCGGGAGGATCGGGCGTTCCGAAGAAGCGTCCTCCTACTACAGGCGACCCTCGACGTCGGGGTCGTGGGCGCCACCGTCCTCCTCTTCGACAACAACGGCGACGTCTTCTTCCTTGTCGATCGACAACGCCACGGTTGGCGCACCGTGGACAAAGGAGATGCACGGGGCCCTCCGTCGGACGCCCGGCAACCTCCTCTACGGCCGCCTCCTCGACTTCACCTCGTAGCGCGCCACGTCGCCCTCGACACGTCCATCGCAGCAGCTCCATGCAAAGGTGACGGTGCCGGCGACTTACACCTACGTCGTCTCCACCTCAAACTCGCCCGGATGATCGGAGCCGGGCACCCTCGGCGCCTCCGTCATGCATCGTGCATGGGCGGAACGTTCCTTCGTGCAGCCCCGCCGAGCTTCCAGTTCAACATCTGCCGGCGACCTCCACCTCGACTTCTCCTTCTCCGACAAGGACGCCAAAGATCATCGCAACGGCGACAACGACAAGTCCGCCCTCTCGTCCTCTGCTTCGGGCCTGGGTTGTCACTTCCCCGATCGGCGTGCCTTTTCGCCACCACCGCCGCCTCGTCGAACGGTGGGGAAATGTCATGATCGATCAGTGGGCCGGCCCGGGAGTGGCTAAGTGGGCTCAACGCGACGGCCGCCGGCCCGGGGAGGGGGACAGCCGCGGGCAGGGGGAGGCCGGCGCCCCGCGCCCCGCCGCTTTCCTCTTCCGCACGAGTCGAGTTTGCTTCGCCTTCAAGTTAGGATTATCTTAGGTAATTTTTGGTGTGCAAGGGGATATCTCATCTATAAGGGAGACCCTTATTAGGAAATAAATAAATAGGAATTGCTTGTAAAAGGTATTCCGATCGTATAAGGAAACCTTATAGAGATTGCTTAGATTACAAGTCCCACTAGTCGGGTTATATAAGCAAGAGGCATGTAATCTCGGGGGATAAGCAAGCAAATAAATAAAAATATATCTTTCCTTCAGCTCGTGCCCGCCGCCGCCGCCGCACTCTGCACGCGCGCCCGCCCCGCGCCGCCCGGCCGCCGTCGCGCCCGCCGCCGCCGGCCGCCCGCCCGACACCGCCCCTCCTCCTTCCTCTTCCCTCCAACAACAACCAATCATGTGTCAATTCCGCCCAATCTAGCCGAATCGACATTCGGTTATCTAGTTAATTCGGTTATCTAAGAATGAGGCACCGATCGGTTCCTACGAAAAACTTGGAATCGAGGTATTTCGGTTTTGAAAAAAAAAAGGCACAGGATAATCTTTACTGTATATATATGAATCCGAATATCGGAAACGAATTACTGAATTAGTCCATTTTCCCCATCTTAATTTTCTTTTTTTGTGAATGAAATCATCGCCTCATTTTTCACAAACTAACTAATAATTATTACTTGTGGACATCGGATCGTGTATGGGCCGTGCATTTTCATGCCGTGTTCAGGCCGGCCCACCATGATAGTGTCAAATGGAAATTTAGAGCTCCGGCAGACCGGCACCGAGCAGCGTCTCCAGGCATATAGGATCGCCTGGGGACTGTGGACTGCGGTTGAGATCGTTTGCGTGGCAAGCAGGCTCAGGCGAGGGCAGCATCCGAACAAGGAAGCCTCTAAGATGGCTTCCAGAGCTTCCCAACCTAGCGTTGATCAAGCCTTCGATCCATAATCCCGTAGTAGCACTAGGCTGCAGCTGCAGGAAGCCAATGGCAGAAAGACTTGGCCTGATTAGCCACCTTGCTGTGACCTACCTGTGACCACCATGCAACGGGCTCTCGTGATCCGTCAAATCAAATTCAAGGCCTGGTTTGATTTGCAGACACATGGACCTGCATCTCGAGCCCCCGGCCCGCGGGCCGGCCACCTCGCGATCGCATCTACTCTAGCGATGGTAGACAGTTTTCTTCAAAAACAAAAAATGAACAAAGAAAGAAAGAAAAAAAAGTGGTGTCTGGACACTCGTGCTAGACAGTAGTATATTGGTACGAACGAAGTTGACGAGCAAACAGTAACCAGATGAACCACCATTGCACCAATGGGTAGGTAACGGGGGTGACCCTTGCAAACCGAACATAGCACACTCACTGTAAAGTTCCAACCGTGCTACCTACCACATGGAACATTTCGGTTTTCTTTTATTGACTTAAATATATAATACATCAACAATTACCTGATATTATACTACACGGAACAACCTCGAGTTTCCTTTACAGTTGTAGTCAACGTGTATGGTTCGCCTTTCGTGACCTCCACAAATGAGAACGCATACCACGGGTTGGTATCTTTCTTTTAGATCAAACCGTAGAGTGAACAGAGAATGTGCATAGGGATTTTGGAATCACCTCACCTCCACTCTTTCCTTGGCCTTCCAACTGGCCTCTTTACCTCAACGCGGCCCTTGTTCGGTTCCTGTCCCGCTGCGGGGTTCTTCCTTTGCTGTGGCGGAACATACCATGATCTCACGGTCTTCCCGCTGTTTGAGGGACGGGTTCTTCTCGCAGGTGACCTCATCTTCGTCGGAATGTTGTTCTGCAAGTTGAATCCCCTGCTGCAATTTTTGGAGCTCTTATCTGTCTGCAAGTTGAATCCCCTGCTGCAATTTTTGGGGCTCTTATCTGTCTGCAAGTTGAATCCCCTGTTGCAGTTTCTGGAGCTCTTTTTTGTCTGCAAGCCCATTGATGAGCTGAAACGAGTGGTATTAGATTACTAGCACGAGATGTGTTTTGCTCTCAAACATAATTCTTTTAGAACATAATATACTTGATTGTTCGCTAAAGCAGATAAAATATCATGCATTTCAGAATATATTAGATACTTACAGAATGCTAAGGCAACTATATCTATATCGAGCAAAGTATAATATCAGGTAAAAGGGACACAAGACAAAAGCACTAAAAGAGACCACGACCAGAGAAGGTTAGCCATTTGAATGTACAAAAACTGTAATAGAAGATACCTCGGTGCAGCCTCAATGTCACCTTGCAACACAGTTTTGTTTGAGACAGAACAAGTGCCATTGCGCACTGTGAGAGCTGCAGATGACAAAACAATATTAGATGAGACAAAGGTAGGTAGCAGCACTTCGAGGCTCATCCTCACATAAAAACTCGAGGAATTTTTGTGGTTGGGGTATGGCAACGTACTGTCATTCTTTTGCACCAGATGCGTCTTATTAGTCTCAAGAGGGACAGGTTCATCCAAAAGTTCTGCCTTGACACGAGACATCTCCGGCTGATTCTGAAACAAATGATGGTGTTAGATTCATTATTCACCGTATTTGATCTCAGAAGAGATGCATAGCTAAGTGGTGTGTAGTTCCAGTACCCAGTCAGCTTGACAAGAGGCTGAAGTGAAGTGATGAGCAGCAGCAGCTACAGCAGAGGGTTCATCATCGAACACGAGCTTAGAAGGCAAGTCAGAAAATGACAGGTTATTAGTCCCAAGAAGGGGAATGTCTTTAAATAGCATCCTGACATCTTCTGGAAATCCACTCAGTGCATTAGTAGCATTGGCTGTAGCCTCTTTGGATGAAACTGCATTAATCACGGGGAACAGAATAGTCAATTTGAAATTTATCAAAGAAGAGAATCCCCAATGTCACTTGATTAGCAATTCCTTGAGCATTGATACCTCCATCATTCCTAAGAGAATTTGACCCGTTTCGCTTTGGCCTGATTCTTCGAGACTCTTCCAAAGTATCCCCTGTGTTAGAATAACTTCGTTTCACAGCCTGCAGCAATGATTATGACATCATGTTTGCATACTTCCAGAGTTGAAATAATAGGAATTAAATCAACATAAGAAGACTTAAGCTGCCAATTATAGATCATTAGAAGGTCCTTCAACTGCAGGGAACTTTTGCACAATTCCAGGAACACACGCAAGAAAATAATCAAACAAGATCCCAAGATCCAGAGGTGTCTACTAATTGTCTCAATCTAAAATGTTTAGGCACGACAACAACAATATATGAAACAATTTACTCCAGCTGCCAATTGTCAATTATACATCGCTCTATATAGTAAAAAAAAAAAGGATATGTCTAAAAGGTCCTCGAAATTGCAAAAACTATAGCTATTGTCAAATTTATTACACCAAACATGATCATACTAAGAAAGCAAGCAACTAATAACACTCGAAAGAAAACAATATGGCATATTTTGCATCTTGCACTTGCAGCATTAAATTTGTTAGATAAATACAATGTACTTCTATGTATTGACAAGGCACATTAAAGGTATCATGGAACCGTGTAGTTAGTGAAATCCAAAGGGTATATTCGCCTCATAATCACAGGGTGAATTATTCCTCAAGATAAGAAGACTCACACGCTGCTGAATCCGGTCATGACTATTGGTGCAAGGACCTTCAGCAACAGCTGAACTTTTCTTCATCGATTCCTTTTCAACAGCGTTGTCAAACACTGGATAATAAGCAATGGGAAGAACAACAGCAGGTTCATCGCCCAAGTCCACGACTCGCTCTTGAATTATCTTTATTAATGCATCACACTCCGACCTAGCATTAAAAGTATAGTGCAGAAGTCAAACTTTCTAGTTCGGTTTATTTAGAAATTTTCTCTACAAATAACCAGCAGAAGAACACGTTTCATATTTTTGTGTTAATTACTTGTGTTTTTCTTTCTGAAAAGAGAGATGCTAGGAGATAAGAGTAGGAGAACATTATCAAATTTTGGTCACATTCAGCATGTGTCTTTAAATGGCCACTACAAGGGCTCGTTTTCAGTTAGTACAAGGGCAAGTTCCAGATCTTTGAGTTAATGATTCATGCTTATCTTTCGGCAAGACCCTAAGGAGATCGCAGTAAAACAATATTATTGAATTTTGCTGACGCATACTTGTGAGTCCTTCACTTCCACATAAAAAAAATTACAGTTATGAACTGCAGACTGTATGGAAACTGACTAGGAGTACTAAAACTCAATGAAATGGAACTTGGATGTTTGGCATCAAATTGAAAACAACAAATGAAAAGAAAAGGTTGCATACCATTATAATGAGAGTAAATGATTCATAAATCAAGGAATTTAGATGTACAAGGCATAATACCGTGAGAAAGTTTCCTGCATAAGCAACTTCTTTACAGCATCCTTTGGATCTATCTCTGAGACCATTGCAAATGACCCTTCACCAGAATCTTTCAAAACAACCTCCTTGCCACTCTAAGAGAATTAATTGATTTAAATACTAACAGAGTGTAAGGAATTTTATTTCTTAATAAGTTTTCAGATGCAGAGAATGGGCTCACCAAATCTAACCGATGACTGTCACTGTCAGAAGGAAGGCACTTCCCAATTTCATGATCTGCTTGATAAGAAAAATATGAATCAGGAGAATTATTAAGCTATTGACGAATCAACTTGGAAAGCTCGTCAATAAGTAGAAGTAGAACAGGCTTGAATCGAAATGTTGTGTTGGTTGGGGTATTCCTAACAGCAACGCAGGCATCTTTATGGTCACCTGACTCACCTGTTGTATAGATAATATAGATTGATCAAATGGGTTTAGGATTACATATTTACATATCACCCATTTTTTTCTTGTTTTAGATTAGATAATTGAAATCAAACAATCCAACCACACATTTTTCGAAATGAAGGACGACCACCTAACACATAGGTAACATCAAGCAAAGGCACTTAACATTAGCAAACTCTCCCTACAGAGAACATAGCAGTCCCGATTTTCCATTCGAGATTTTGCAACCCAACTTCATTGGCTCACTACATAATCACGAGTTGATCAAACGAAGCTCCTATTTCCCCCAAACTATGCTCTATTACAGGATAACGACAGCAGCCGCATCATCACCTCCGCCTGGCATGCGCGCCGCGCGTACACAAAAATATACGACCCCAATGCGGACGCGGGCGCCTCACTGAAAACCGGCAGCACGAAAATTACGCAGAGCAATTCACGCCGAGTTGAGAGAGAGAGAGAGAGAGAGAGAGAGAGAGAGAGAGAGAGAGAGAGAGAGAGAGAGAGCACCGGCGGTAGCCTGATCGGGGCGCGGTGGCGATTGCGATGAATCCGGGGAGGAGGACGTGGTGTCGGAGGCGGAGGATTCCGGGTCGAGGACGGCGGCGAGGAGGCGGCCGGCGCCGGAGACGAGGCCGGAGATCCACCAGCGAGGCGGCGGCGGCGGTGAGGGATCGCCCGCGGCAGTGCCCGCAGTGGAGGCTTTCATTGGTGACTGGAGGCGCGACCCGGCGCGGAGACGACTGCGAGTGCTGGGGTTGCGGTTGCGGTTGCGGTGCCGAAGTGGGGAAAATTTTGAATTCTCTGGAGTCCAGACAAGCAACCGCGAGGATGACCCATGGGGACCCACATGTCATCGGTGTACGTATTTCTATTTACGCCTTCTAGGATAGAACACGTAAACACTCCAAGCGTCCAAGTGAAAAACATAAACAGATTTAAGGGAACCACCTGTGCACGATAATAAACTTGTTAGCCCCAATCAAAAGGTGAGCTACAAGTAGTAACAAGAGATCCAAGACTTCCAAAGCTTGCAACACAAACCAACAATGCAAAATGTGAAGAACATGGAGACTCACCCTCCTATACAGCTATACTAAAAAAAAAAGCAACTATGTGGGTTTGGCGCTCAAGCCAATAGAGAGTCGAGAAAACGAGTGGTAAAGGTTCCTCCTCGCTAGGACGCGTGCTTAAACGAGTGCCTTTGCGTTTGTGTGAAACAAGGCTCTTGATGCCTCTGCAGGGTAATCTGACATGACAACCCTGCAAGGCTATTAGTTATGCTGATTTGAACTCACCAGTCACAATGCAGATGTGTTTGGTTACAGGAATGGTAGGAGATGGATTGGGAGGGTGCCCCGTACCTCCAAAATAAACAAAAGAGGGGACACACAAAATACTGCATGCTCAGAGGTAGCGCGAGCATGCATGCCTCAAGATTCAGCAAATGGAAGTGAATTCTAATGCAGTCATGCATTCATTCGACAGCCCGCACAGACATGAGCCACAGATTACGGTCTCCAGGCCCTCAGCCCTCATCAGCTGATCCGTACGTGTCCGCCGCATGAACTGGTCACTGGTCAGACACCCTTGCCGTCCAAACGCCTCTTCTCACTCTCTTCCCGCCACCTCAACAAGCTTCACTTTCCATCCACGTGATATATATATAAATGCCGAGCTCTTTCGGTCACCAGCCTCACGTTCGCATCCGCGTGCTCTGCGTCTGCCACACTCCCAGCACTGCCGCATGGCGCCCTTCCTCCTCGTCCTGCTCGCCGTCCTCCTCCCCGCGCCACCCAGCCTCGGCGCCAGCCACGGTGAGGGCGCCAACACCATCAACATCACCAAGATCCTCGCCGGCTTCCCGGAGTTCAGCGCCTTGAGCGCCATGCTCGACGAGACCAGCGTGGCGTTCGCCATCAACAACCGCGACAAGGTCACCGTGCTCGCGCCCAACAACACCGCCGTCGCCAAAGGCGTTCGGCGGCCTGGACAAAATCCCGCGCTCGTTCCTGGCGGACCTCCTCGCGCTCCACGCCGTGCTCGACTACATCGACGAGCCCACGCTGGGCGCTCAAGCGCGGGCGCCGGGCCAAGGCACCGTGGTCACCACGCCGCTGCGGACCATGCGCGACGTTCCCAAGGGCACCGGCTTCCTCCTCGCGTCTTCTCGGGCGCGCGGGCGCGCCGGGATCTCCTCCGCCCGCGCGCCGCGGGATCCGAACGCCACCGTCGAGAGGGTGGTCGCCGCCAGCCCGCACGGCCCGGCCGTCTTTGCGGTGAGCAGCTTCGTCTTCCCACGGGCGTCGGACTCGAAACCGTTTCCACCACCAAGGGCCGACGCCCGCCGCCGTTTCCACCACCAAGGGGCGAGGCACATGGCAGTGCCACCGGCGCCACCGGCGGGGGCGCCGACGGCTGCGCCTAGACCCCGGCACAGGGCAGCGCCACCGGGACACGCGCCGGTGGCTGCTCCTGGACCCTTGCACATGGCAACGCCACCGGGACAGGCGCCGGTGATTTCCGGCCCGCTGGTTCCGGCCCCGATCAGGCCGATGCCTACACCAAACCTCACAAATACTCCACCGCCGGCGCCAGGTGAGACAGGAATCATTCCAGTTCCTAGATCGCACGGCGGCATGGCAGCGAAGGTTCCAGAGACCGCCAGAGCTGGACGCAGTGCGGCGAGCTGGTGGACTGGAGTAGCTGTGGCGCTCGGTATCATGACATGCCTGAATTTGCATTTGTAAGTAGGTAACTGTAGCTTGCAACAGGTAGGCGTTCCGTTGTGCGTGGATCAACTAGCTAGATCCATTTCATCTTTTTATCGTGCCTATGTTGTCAGTTCTGATATAATCTGCAACAATGCAATTTCATTTCTATGATCACAGTATCCTACAGAGCCAACTGTTTTGCGGTTTTGCCCTGATATAACATCTGACGTATCGTGCAAGTTCACATTCAGATGACCTGTGGCAGTATGCAATGAGACAAGAGTTGTTCAATAAATCTGATACTCACATTCAGCAGAATGACAGCATAGTCTAACTGAGCAGTTTGAATTTGAACAGCACCTGAAGCCCTACTGTCATCATGTTTCATCACTCAAAAGATCTTAGCTAGTATCCAGTAGGTCTAGTTGTCACCGGCAAATTCAAACATGTCAGAATCATATTACATTACATTTATCAATCTAACACGGATCGCATCTTCTCACTCTGCATCCTCTATCTCTGCATCCTCTGGAACGCCTCGGAGATACATAACATTGTTGCACCTGTATGTAGATGTAGAAGCATAAAATTGAATCATACAAGGCCCAAATGATTATGCAATGCAACAGGGCTTAGTTTGATCAAATACTACAGATCAGTTCACACCAATTTAAGTTTTGAAAAAGCTCTAGCCTTCCTTCACATATAACTTGATCAACACTACCATAGTACTTTCTAAGTATCAGTAGTTGGGGTAGGGCAGCAGGATGACAAGATGTATGCAAAGCTTTTCCCAGTTTTATATCTACACTTATTACAAAATAACACTACTTGACATAAGCTAGAAAGAAAGGAACAGGAAAGATTACCTGATCAGAATCTCCCCTAGGTTTCCAGAGAATTGCCCATCAATGTACTCCTCAGTGTTGGCAAGCTGCACACGGTAGGAAAAAAAGGCACCAATGAATTTTGTATGTCATTTATACCCAATTGATGATTAGCTATTCATCCAAAAAGTATTCAATAGACGACCACTCTAATAGTACATACAGCCAAACTGTCAAATTAGTACCTGGAGATTCATATAGGAGTCCACTGAAGCCAGATAACCTGGAAATGTATAATAAAAGACTTTCAGTTTGATTAAGAGCAGGGGCAGTATCTGGAAAATAAAATGTTCTGGTTCGAAGTGAATATAAAAAGGAGATAAGTTACCTTTGTACTCCATACCCCACTTGAGTTTGACAATTACAGGCTTCCCTGTCAGGTTGTTCAAGAAAGGTTTTGGGTTAACTGGCACAGTCTGCACAAAACGAGAGTTGATTAGTGAGTATGTGTACCATAAGGTCTTCCTTTTATGATAGCTAGCACACATAAATAACAAGACTCATTTCATTCTTTGGGTTTCCGTATTTCAATATTACTGAAGTCAATTGGTGACTACATGATAGCTTTCTGCCATCAATTGGAAATGAAGTCATTTACAAGTCTAGTGTGTAAACTGAAAAGAATACCACAAAAAATATGGCATGCAGGACATGATTGCACCCACGGGTTCAATATTTAACACAAAAAGACAGTGAGCCACTGCCATATCAAATCCGAATATTAAGCATCATGACAAAGATGTATAAATAGGTCAGCATTTTAAATCCGATCTAAGTCACATTGGAAGGAGACAGTGAGCCACTGCCATATTTTCATCCATCTATCTAGTCAAGTATATTACGGTTAATTAAACTTCTCCTGCAACTTTAGCAATTCAACATATTAACAAGACTGGGAATCAAGCTTAACATCTCACGCCCTATCATTAAAAACCTCAGCTGAATCATGGCCTAATATTAAGAGAAGGGACATTATTGTCTAAAAATTCCAAACACGGATTCATTACAAGATCAAGGTGAAAACTGACTTCCTCCTGTAACCTCTGAACTTCTTATACTCATACACGCGTCTTCAAAATTACTCTTCTGCAATTTCCCCTCTTCCCAATTGCACAGCCGATTCCTTCAAATATCCCAAATCATACACCTAACCTAGCTAGTACTTAAATCTTGCTTGAATTCAACCTAGGTGTCACAACAGTGAACGTCCTCCCAAGTCCCAACTACAGGGCAGTTGGCCGCGCTCCCCCGCCGCTTGCTCGTGTCCCCACAGCTACGCCGGTGCCGTCGCTGCCGCACGCCCCCTGCCACTTATGCCGGTCCGGCCTAACTACCAAACAACGATTCTTATAGGACCAGCAGTGCCAGTGGTGAGCTTGGGGTGCACCATCGACTTGCCGTCGATATAACAGCAAAGTCGATTTCGGGCGGTTGACAGGAAGCGTAACAGAGAACAGTCGACGACGCAAAATCACACGATGACTAACAAGAACAGCGAACAGATCCGGTTCGTAAATCGCCTAGAAAGAGAAATCGAGAGACCCGGTGCAAGTAAGAAGAGCTTACCGCCATTGGAGAACACAGCGGCGGCCGTCGTCGCTCGTCGGCGCGGTTCGAGCAGCAGGAGTCGCTGGCGCGGCGGTGAGGATTAGGGTTTGAGAAAGCCCAAGCGGGGTTTAGGGGACTCCCGGAAATCAGGGACGAACCGACACCAGAAAAGTGGCTGGGCTGGGCTGAGCCTTTTGGGCCTCGATCCGTTTAGCAACTTGATGAGCCTTATCGTCGATATATGATGATTCTTGATTTTTTTTATAAGAAAAAAGTTTTCTAAAAAATAATTTAATGAATGAAACATTGTCCCAATTTTTTTTTTGAGTGTTATTGCTCTCCACGCTTGCCTCGTGCTCGTGGTGAAACATTGTCCCAATTGACGAGTAGAGTATATTTATTCAAATTTTTATTTAGGAAATATTTGCACAAGACATTTATAAATTTATTAAAGAAAACTCCATTATCATTGTTTCCTTCTCTGAGAAAACATGTAATTAGGTGCCTCAATTTTTATATTATACCACCTAAAAAGTAGGGACAGCTTTCATCAAAAACATTTCATTTGTGCGCCCCGTGACTTTGATCCGATCGAGTCTGATACGAGAGTTGGTATTACGGATGCAAGGGAAAAATCTCGTGGTTGGTGTCCGTTGCTGCTCTCGATCTACACGTCTACATCTACGTGACAATTACATATTTTGTTTCATTCACAATAATTGTGTTGCTGATAAGGGATGAATGAAATCACGATCAATCGACTATCACACAGACATATTTTTCACAGTCACTTTTGTTCGATACAAGCTGCCCAGCCGAGCTGTTGCTTATTTTGCACACGTCACGCCCATAAGAGATAGAGGGGTGCTATATATTCAGTGTCAAGCTTGGTTGGCCAGGAGACACAAAACGCTCAGTATGCTAATGCGGTCCAAACGCAACTCGACGTTACCGC
Source organism: Hyparrhenia diplandra (assembly GCA_015847255.1). Lineage (NCBI taxonomy): Eukaryota > Viridiplantae > Streptophyta > Magnoliopsida > Poales > Poaceae > Hyparrhenia > Hyparrhenia diplandra. The sequence continues at coordinate 58,705 of JADLZK010002840.1, forward strand.
AGCGTCACACGCTCGATTTATGGTAACCGTAGCTTTCAGGCCTCCGCAAGAAATGACAAGTGCATATATGCTGGTCATTGGCAAAATTGGAAGCTATCAGTATCCCTGAATTAATTTACTATATCGAGGTCCGAGAGACGAATGGCTTGGTATGAATTCTAAGCACATCTATATTTTGAAGGTTTGGAGTTTGGACTGGGGTTGTTGTTTGGAATGTTGGGAGTATTATTTTTAGTAGGGAGTACTGTGCAGTCTTCTTTTTGTTTCTAACATTGCTATCACTTATCATCAGCATGAGATATTAAATAACATATTCCATCCATTCCAAACTATAGGTCATTCTAATAATCTGGGAGAGTTAAAGCTTATCAAGTTTTGACCAAAATTATAAAAAAAATTATGATGATTTATGATACCAAATAAGTATAATATGATAATATAATTAATGAGAGATCTAATAATAATTAGTTGACATCATAAATGTTATTATTTTATCTTATAAATTAGGTCAGACTTAAGATGCTTCAACTTTCCAAATTTTTAGAATAACCTATACTTTGAGATGAAAGGGAGTACAAATATATATAACACTCAAAATTCAGCCGTTGAAGCGTAGTGTGTTTCAAAATGAACTCAGTTGTGTATCTGCCGCGGTCAAGGGTCAGAGCTAGCATTCTTTTTATGACAACAAAAGAGGAGGGAGGCTCGATCGGCTTAGGAGTCAAGCATGTGATGCCATGCATAACACGCACGGTCACTCATCATGCTCGTACAAACTCATTGTTGATAAATGTATTTTTTTAAAGGGGTGGGGGGGGGGGGGAGGAGGGGAGGGAGCATATTTGATTGGCATAGGTCGATCTATCGGTCCAACAGTTTAAAACTCGATCGGTGAGTGGAAGCGCACGAGTACACGCGGGTGCGTACAGACTACATGTACGCTAACAAGCCGATTTAACTAACTATATATATAAAAAACAATTTGAAATGGTCAAGTGTGCTTATCCCATAACAATCAAATGCTCGATCCAACGTGTTAGGTGATGATGCGACTGTGTGAGGTATCAGAGGGATCCCATAACAAGCTAGCTGTAGCTGCGCCGTTCCCGGTGGCGTCGACAGCCAGGAAACGCTAGCTCGCCTGGCCTGGCCTGGCCTGTCCATGTGTTGCACGCATGCACGTATGCACCAGCCGCCGTGCCGCACCAAGACCGCGCAGGTGCATGTATATATGCGCCGCCGTGGCCGTCGATCCATGGATACGTGAACTTGTATATACCAAAGATAAATACGGAATATTATATTATAGTAGTTGGTCCCGCGGGCCCACCCAACAACCCACCGTTCACCGGCCCCTTGCCGTGTGGACTGTCGTCACCTGGGTTCGGACTTTGGACACGCAGCGTCGTACGAGCGCGCACAGGCACAGCTTTCTTGGACTAGGCTCTTTCCGGCCGGTTGGACCGCACCTGGACCAGCTTTCCACCAACACTCGCCCTCCAACCGCCCCACCCACCATGCCGTATTTGTAACACACTGGAGTTCGAGGTCCCACGACTCCCACCTGCAGAACGACACAGTGTCTGTCACTCACCGACCCACCATGCTGCCCCTCCCAACGCGCCATGGCCGCCGGATGCCGGGGCCGGAGCGATCCGAGCCCAACCGTGAAGTGCCGTCGCGTTCGCGTCAGCGTGGCGTCACCCCGAGTCGAGTCGAGTCGGGGCTCCCACCAACCGAGAGCTAGCTAGCTGACCGGGACGAAGAAATGTTTGGCCCGCGACGGTCCGGTCCGTGGTAGGTGAACACGCTAGCGGGCCGGTCGGAACCGAGAAGCGAATTCGTCGCAGCGGGCAGGACTGTATCGGGAACGCCATCGACGTTTTGTTTGACACGTCACGACCAGAGATGACCAAATTTGCGCGACCAAACCAAAGATGATTCAAGTGATAAGAGCTCGGGGTCGTACATTTCAAATGATAAGTCCTTGTTTTTTTTTTCCCAAATATCTATAGCAAATAATAAAATACCCCCTCTGTTTCAAATTGTAAGTCATTTTGATTTTTTCATTCATCCAATTTACTCTATATTTAGGCATATTATTATATCTAGATACATAACAAAATAGATATAAAAAAGTCAAAATGACTTACAATTTGAAACGAAAAGGAGAATATGTTACCTAAGTATAATCTATCCTTTACCTTTATATACTGCTCGCTAACTGCGTAGGCCCACGACGCCCATCCCTTTCATAAAAAATGTTGTTCTTTGGAACAAGAATGCATCTAAATTCCCAAGAATGTGTCTTGAGGACAGTCTTGAACTGCTGATAAGAAAAGTCCCCACCTATACCTCACCTCCAATCCCCTCCTTCCGCAAGGCGTCCCGCCCTTGAAGCTTCCCCGACACGACAAAAAAAAAAAATCACACCCCCCCACCCGGAAGCTTCCTCGCTCCCCACCCTTTAGACAATCACCGCCGCCGCCACCGTGGGACACGCGTTCGACGCCGCACCAGCCTTCTACCGCCGAGTCGACCTCTCTATCGCCGCCGTCCACAATCGGACACCACGAGGATGCCGGTTGTTGTCGCTCGGCGTTGACGCGCCACGCCGCCTACCATGGCCAAGCCTTGTCGCTAGTTTCTAGGATTATATACCACAACCTTTCGGCTCCACTGTCCCATCTGCTCCGCCGGAAGCCGGTCATGCCTAATTCGCATTGTTCCTCCGTTCCGTGGATAGTGAGCTCTTCGAAGTTCTATTTTTTTATATGCCCTTCCTGCGCCCTCTGTCCCATTGAGATTGTCGTTTTTTTTATTTTTGAGTATCGTGTTTGACTATTTGTTTTATTCAAATTATTTTAGCCAATAATAAAACAAATAAATTATAATTAAATTATCCCAATGATTAAATAAGTTATAAAAATAAATAATACTTATACAAACATTCGAATAAGATAAATGGACAAACAAAATGACACATAGTTCAAAAAAGGACAATATCAATGGGACAAAGGGGAGTACATAACAACAATCTCAATGGGATGGGGGGGTACATTTGTGACCCCTTCATGTGTTGTGCGTTTCTGTTGCTCGATAGGATGCCAAAGCAAACAAAATAATTAAGGGACGCCCACTCTTACCTCACTGCCTTTGTGTTCATCCACTACCTGCTGTATCTAAGGTCAAGATGCTAACCATTCCTTTTGTTTATGCAGATTGAAAAGAGACAACATACTTGTTACTGCTGTCATATTTTGACTGTTGCTGTGGCTACCATTGTGTTATTATCATTGGAGATTTTGACTACCGTTGCCAGCAGATTTTAACTAATCGTCACGTCATCGTGTTATCTAACTATGACATGCCGATTCTCTCGACTAATTTAGGAATTCTGCTGACAAAAACAGTCACAACCTGATAGCCAATGTAAATGCCTTTGCTGACCACTTGAAGATCACCGTGACATAAGTCAGCAGGAAGATGACTACTTCAATGATCTCCATGAGTTTCAGAGTAACAGTTTTGCTTATGACATCCTCTGTTTCTTTTATTTTTACCGTCCATTCAGTTAAATACTCATGGAGTTGTTTAATCAATATGCAATTTGTTGGACTACGTGTACCAGTTAGTCAATTATTATCCTTATATGAGCTTCTGTAAGTTTAAGAGTTCAACACGTAAACTTACGAGACCGTGTCAACTTCCGCTCCAGATCAACACATTTGAATCCAGATTCCTAAAATCACTCATGACTACCCATCACTCGCCGGCGGCAACGCGCGGGGAACTGACCAGTTTATAGGATGGTTGTACAGCTTTACATCATTCGCTTCCCGTGGAATGGAACCTCCATCGTGAAGGAAAAATGAGGATCGGGAATTTGAATTGGGAATGCTAAATTAAGTGGGACTACGTACGGTAGGTGAACCACATCAGTCCCTCGCTCCGGCCGAGAGGGCAGTTAGTTACATCACCTAAACATAGCAGCAGCTGTGACAGCCAGCTCAATCGAGCTACAAAACGGGCAAGTCACAATACGCAAATGAACTGGTATGGCACCGTTACAGCAAACTCGCCGGAAAACACCATGTCAGGCTCTAGAAATGCACAGGATCTGCAATGCAATTCCCGCAACCTTTTGTCCTGGACACATTCAGACACCTTGAGAAGGGTCAGGATGAACAGTGGCCATCACCGTCACCAACCGCAGCCACGGCACGGAAAATGGTGTCGGCCCCAGCCCCAGGTCGTCTGGAGGGGAGGAGAGGAGAATGGCCATGGCCACCACAGTCCACACAGCCGCTGCTAATGGGGTTGGTAAACGACGTTGACGTGGCCAACCCTCCCGTCCCAGTCAACGAATCACAGCCTCAACCCGGCCGCTCTCCCTCACCAACCCCCCGTCACTTCCACCCGGGTCCCACCCGTCATCCCCTAGGACCCCACTCACCAACTCCCCAACTCCCTCTCCTCCCCTGCTCGTATATAACCCGCCACCTGCCGGTCCTCTGACCTCCAGGAGATCAGAAGAGCTCCGGCGAGGTCGCACCAGCCAGCCATCGTCTCCTTCCCTCCTATAGTATATACCTACCTGCCCGATCGATCGACGATCCAGTCTTCTTCCATCCGAGAGAGAAAGAGAGCTAAGCTCACCGACCGGCCGTAGATCGAGATGGGTTCCGTGGACACGGCGGTCGCGGTGCCGGTGCCAGTGCCGGAGTCGGCGCAGGAGACGACGAAGCCAGCGGCGGTGGTGTTCCGTTCCAAGCTTCCCGACATCGAGATCAACAACAGCCAGACGCTGCAGGCCTACTGCTTCGGTAAGATGAGCGAGGTTGCCGACCGCGCGTGCCTCATCGACGGCCAGTCCGGCGCGTCGTACACGTACGCGGAGGTGGAGTCGCTGTCCCGGCGCGCCGCGTCGGGGCTCCGCGCCATGGGCGTGGGGAAAGGCGACGTGGTCATGAACCTGCTCCGCAACTGCCCCGAGTTCGCCTTCACGTTCCTCGGCGCCGCCAGGCTGGGCGCCGCCACCACCACGGCCAACCCGTTCTACACCCCGCACGAGATCCACCGCCAGGCGGAGGCCGCCGGCGCCAAGGTCATCGTCACCGAGGCCTGCGCCGTGGAGAAGGTCCGTGAGTTCGCCGCGGGGAGAGGCATCCCCGTCGTCACCGTTGACGGACGCTTCGACGGGTGCGTGGAGTTCGCCGAGGTCATCGCCGCCGAGGAGCTCGAGGCCGACGTCGATGTCCACCCCGACGACGTCGTCGCCCTGCCTTACTCCTCCGGCACCACCGGACTCCCCAAGGGCGTCATGCTCACCCACCGCAGCCTCGTCACCAGCGTCGCCCAGCAGGTACCAACACTCCTTTCTCTCGCTGTCGTGTCTGTCGTCGCCTTCCTTGGTCGCCGTCGCCGCGGCCACCGTGACATCCGCGTCCATGTGGGCACAGCTGGGCCCAACCAAGCTTGTTCTACGCCCGCAGCTTCCTCGATTTTGTTCGGATGCGGCAGGCCGAGGACAAGTAATAATAGTAGTCAACGTCGACAACTGCTTCGAGATTCGTGCCGAGACGATGATTCTTCTGTTCTTTGCATTGGCGCCAAAACATGCTATTAATATTTTTTTTTGAACTTTTTTCGAATATATGGAAATGCTGAAATGCCTGGTCTACCTACCTGCTTCAATTCAGGTAGACGGCGAGAACCCGAACCTGTACTTCAGCAAGGACGACGTGGTGCTATGCCTACTGCCACTATTCCACATCTACTCGCTCAACTCGGTGCTGCTGGCAGGCCTCCGCGCGGGCACCACCATCGTGATCATGCGCAAGTTCGACCTGGGCGTTCTGGTGGACCTAGTCCGCAAGCACAACATCACCATCGCGCCCTTCGTTCCACCCATCGTGGTGGAGATCGCCAAGAGCCCGCGCGTGAGCGCCGACGACCTGGCATCCATCCGCATGGTCATGTGCGGCGCCGCGCCCATGGGAAAGGACCTCCAGGACGCGTTCATGGCCAAGATCCCCAACGCCGTGCTCGGGCAAGGGTACGGGATGACGGAGGCCGGGCCCGTCCTCGCCATGTGCCTCGCATTCGCCAAGGAGCCGTTCCAGGTCAAGTCTGGGTCGTGTGGCACCGTGGTCCGTAACGCTGAGCTCAAGATCGTCGACCCTGACACTGGTGACGCGCTTGGACGGAACCAGCCCGGCGAGATCTGCATCCGTGGGGAGCAGATCATGAAAGGTACGCGACGCACACACACTCACCACCTGTTGCAGGCTTGTTGTAGCTCTCGTACGTAGTACTCGTGCTGTCGTTAGCGCCGGCCAACGTGCCTGCTGCCTGCTGGCACGCCACGCCTCTGACGCCGACCTGGTGGCGCGCGCTTGAGGCCACGGCCATGGCACTGTCACGTGGGCCCATGCGGTGCTGCTGCAAGGACGAGTCATTGTTTTTTTTTTTTTTTTTTTTTTTGAGGGAGAGGACGAGTCATTGTTTGGGTCGTAGTACTTTAGGTTGCAACTAATCCGGCCCAAACCCGTTAACAAATCGGCTTTTAAACTGGGATTGGAGGTGGGGCACTTTGAATGATTAGTCTAGTCTAGTCTAACTATACAATAAAAGTAAGCCAAAAAAAAAAAAAAATCCGGCTGAAAAGTCGTTCCATGTGAGTTGAAGATCCCCTGCTTTTTGAACGAGCCTTACTCACCAACCATTCTCTCGAAATGAGATCCCCTGATTGGAGGCAGGCATTTCGACATCTTTTTTGTCGTCGTTATCGTCATCGTCATATGAGGAACCATCGTGCCATTGACACCGTCGTCTGCAACTGCAACTAGCCATGCGCGTGACAAAACGCGTGCTCAGTGTCGGTGGTGTTCGTTCCTGGCGCCAGTTTGGTAGGTGCACACTTTGGGGGAAAAAAGGGGGATGGATTTGTTAGTGGTGATCTGGTCCAAGTTCCATTACGATTGGTTTTCCCGTCGTCCACCGCACGTTTTCACGTGTTCCGCTTAGCAGCCGGCGGCGTATCATTCCCCCGCTCCACCAGGGCACCAGCTGCCAAGAACAGAGCATCGTCCAAGTAGCAAGTGTCTTTTTTTTTTATTTGCGAAAAAAAAATGAACCATGTGGTGTGGCCGCCTCGCCACATGATTGAGGGTGCACTGCAGCTACCTGCTAGCATAGCCATTAGCCAGTATTATTGGCATGTTTTTTAAGATAGAAGAAATTTGGACGCTCATGGTCATGGCGAAGAAAGTAGACAAGTCAAAGTTTGGTGAAGACGCTCATGGTCATGGCGGGTCATGATTCATGAACGTTCACGTCCATCGCCGTCGCCGGTGGTGGAAACATTCGAGTCGACCAGGAACCAACACCTACCAAATGGCCAATGCTCCCCTGCTGCTGTGCCGGCCTCCACTCTTCAGTGGCAGGAAAGCGCATCCTCTCCACTTGATCCACCACCTCCATACCATGCTTGCAAGTTGCAATTCATCCAAGTCACATATGCCTGACCTGTTCTTGCACGGCCAGAGAATCGCATGAACCGACCGACGGCATCACCGCGTCGGCGAAACACTAAACGCTACCCGACGACAGATGCCGAGAGCTTGCTTTCCCGCTGGACTTTCCGAACGACAGTTGGTTAGGTTATATTGGTCTACCTAATATGAGCGCATGATTGGTCGTTGGTACTACCTAGCGTGTGGTGTGACAACATAGCGATCAGAAAAACAGAGGACCTGAATCTGAAACGCTAGCAAATGTTTGGTGAACCATCGCGTGAACGATACAGCAAACACGTTTGGGCGGCGAGCGCAGGCAACTGGCGCATCACAATTGAAAAGTCAATTGTTGCCCTTTTTTTTTTTTTCTATAATCTTATCGTTGAAGATGATGTCTGGACAAACCTGGCCAAACCAAACTCTACCCTTTGATGGCAACTAGCCAAACCAAACTCTTCTTTGTTTAAATTGCCTGTCGATTTCTGCCATTACGTACTGAATTTGTTTAAGTTGGTCAGAGCTGCAAGATAGGTTCTGTTCTGGATCTTGATGCTAATGCTAATACCACCGATCGATCATTCAGGTTACCTGAACGACCCTGAGTCGACAAAGAACACCATCGACATGGACGGCTGGCTTCACACCGGCGACATCGGCTACGTCGATGACGACGACGAGATCTTCATCGTCGACAGGCTCAAGGAGATCATCAAGTACAAGGGGTTCCAGGTGCCGCCGGCGGAGCTTGAGGCGCTCCTCATCACGCACCCGGAGATCAAGGACGCCGCCGTCGTGTCGTAAGTTGCTTCATCGATATATACCTTCACATGCATGGAACCACAAACAACGCAGAGCCTGCACTGCCAGTTTCTTGTTGGGTTAACTGAATTCTGAAAATCCTTCTCCGTTCTCTTCCTGCAGAATGAAGGATGATCTTGCTGGTGAAATCCCGGTCGCCTTCATCGTGCGGACCGAAGGCTCTCAACTCACCGAGGATGAGATCAAGCAGTTTGTCGCTAAGGAGGTAAAAGCAACACCATGTTTCTTATGTTTTCACTGAACGAAACAATACAAGGAGTTATCTGCATTTCTTCACGAACAATTAGTACTAAGACCACAACACCGTTGCAGAAGTTTCTGCAAATAAAGAGCTAGGTCTCGAGACTTATCTGATATAAATGTAATGCTGCAGGTGGTTTTCTACAAAAAGATACACAAGGTTTTCTTCACTGAATCCATCCCCAAGAACCCGTCCGGCAAGATCCTAAGGAAAGACTTAAGAGCCAAGCTCGCCGCCGGTGTTCACTGAGGCCGTATACAGCTTTTCAGACAGCCACGCTGTTATGACAAGAAAAGGCAATGTAATAGCGGTAACATTATTCATGAAACGGCAACAAAAGGGGCACGTATTAATCCTGTCGAAACATGTTGCTAAAAGGAGGTTTTAGTTTGTTTGTTTATTGGCCCTGTCTGTGTAATGTTCATAAACGATATATATATAGATGTATCTATATTGTTTTTGACCAACAAAGAACAAGGCTGATTATGGCAACGGCAATACAGTTATGGAGTACCGTGTTTCAGTTACCTGGATGTTTGTTACAAGTTATTGTAGCTCAATGACCTAGAACAGCTTAAGACAGCAATACTATGTAAGTGGTTAAGTAGATGCTAATCTAGTGCCGGTCAGCAAGCAAAACAACTAGATGTAATCAGATAGGCCATTGTAGCCATCTTCTCATTACTAATTTAGGGCCAACAAGATAAATTCTAAATATTTCTCAAAGTCATAAAGATACGGCGATAACTTCAGTAAAGTACTATCGATCTGACCTATTCTGTTTTCTGAAAACAAAATGCCCAGATCTACCATTGTAATCTTGAATTTTATACCCTCAAATTCACATTCAAATTACCATGTCTTTGTTTGTAAAAACTACATTCAAGTTGTTTGATTCCGTATTTCACGTTGTACTAACATACCATTGATTGATATGGAAAAAGAACTGAGGAAATCTAACAGATTCGACACTGTCACAACAGCTCAGACAAACTCAACAAAGTCTACTTTCCTCTATGTCGTCAGAGCGACAGGCCTCCTCTTCTGCTCCTCGCCGTCGCGGGGGCCTGGTGCTAACCTGTTCGTCGTCTCAGCCCTTACCACATTAACAACATTGCGATGGTCTGCTTTGCAGACAAATTCAGTGGCGACCCGATGGCCATCCACGTAATGCTGCTTATAGTCAGAGTCTGACGATTCACAAAGCCTACTTCTTATTTCTAGCTTTGGGCTGATCTCCATCTTCTTGAGCACCATGCAACTGCCAAGGATGTGAAGTGCTAGCTCCACCTGGTCTTTGTGCCCAAAAAATCCACTCAAACGAACGTATTTGAGATGGGTGTGCTGGTGTGGGAGACCAATCCATAGCTCGCCATCCTCTTTGCAATAGGGTACATGGTGCCACCGCATCCGCATCTAATGGAAACATATCAATACATGCATGCGTTGGAAAATATCAATGTATTATATGAAAGAAAGACAGAATCATATATTCAGTTCAGCATGGTTACTGCATGTCACTATGCACTCCTAGCATTACCAACTGTTCAATAGGCAACATAAATAAACAAGGTCCTCGTAATTTCCTTTTGTCGTTGTTATTCTTATCAGTTATCACAACGAAAAATGTCTTATATGAAATTTGTATTCTAAAGCCACAATGAAACAAACTTACACGCAACTCCATTGTTTCCATGAAAGGAGCAATCTTCAGGAGATTAGCATAATCAAGGACATCAACATTTCTGGTTTCTTTGCCAGAGATAAGTAAATCCAACCTCAAATTCCGTAGATAAGTAAATTTGAAACGCCCTTCAGGTACAATTGTTCTCTGAAACAGAAATGACAAACAAAAAACAGTGAATTTGACCTTAATGATACACGTACAGAATAAGGGCAAAGAGGACATATCGCAAACCTCACGCTCATAACATTATAAAGTCAGAGTCTCAAGCCTTGGTGAAGTACTGGGGAAACCAGTGACCATGTAGGAAAGAGCAGATTGGTAAGTCAAGAACACAACATTAATATTTGCCAGCCTGGATGTTGAAGCAAATATCAATGGAACCATAGTGCCACTGTACTGGAGTGTTGTTGGGCTACAGTTGAGCTCAATTTGTTGCAGTTTTGGGCAGATATCCACTACCAAATGCATAAGCCTGTCCAATGGATGAAGCATTCGTATGCTAGTAACCATGCTACAATAGGAAATCTCAAGAAACTCTAGAAGATTGCATTTGGATAGCATACACTGAACATCTTCATCAATGATACTCACATCCACTAAGGTAAGGCTCTTGAGGTTCAGACATCCTTTGAAATCAGAAGGCAGATGCAAAGACACGCTCCAAAGCTCCAGACTCCGCAAGTGCGAACAATTATTGGGGCCGAAAAACAGTGAAGGAAAACTATATGGTTCTTCTCCTACCTTCCGGCTTATCCGCCCACCACGATCAAAAAGTAAACCCCGAGACACACCTGATAAATTAATAACAAATTTCCTTGTTTTCGATGTGATTGCAAAGCTAACCCAGTTATCAATATGATCTGCATGCTTACTGTGCAGCCGAAACTTAATTTTCATATGTTCAACCCCCATTCCACTGTGCTGCTGAAGGACTGTATCAACCCTTGTAACAAATTCTATATCCTTGAGGGCTGAATGATAACCTTTCGAGGGCCTGAAATAACTTTTCCTCATTGTACCTTTATCAAAATTTAGGTTGGTGTGGCTACACCAAACATGCTTCAAGTTTCTTGACAATAAACTTGTCCTTACAGCGTGATGTATTGGCAACAGCGACAAGATCATTGATAAAATATCCTACACAACAATTAAAATAATAGCATTATTATTATAACTGAAGCTCTCAACATCGACAGCTACGTAAGTACCATTGCAGTACATGACTAACCAAATTAACCCAAGAAAAGTAACACACTGCATGTACTTAATTTCAATATGAACTGATTGCGTACCATTGGGAGATCGCAGAGTGAAATTCTTGCCACTTTTCTTCTTTTAGCAACTGCGCCATGTGGGCATTGTTCTGAATTCCTCATCATGCTCTGGTTACTGTTTTTCACTAATGAAGAGCTGTCCAACTGTTGAGTACATAGAAGAATGGGACAATTAGATCCATACCATCGAAAGAACCGAAGTATAGAAAAATACCATCCAAAGATTCACATTGGGAAATTTAGCATCAATAGAGCTTTGGTGTAGCCTTCTACCATATGTTAAATGGATGTTAACTGTGTTGAAAATAATCTTGTCATAAGAGATGAATAGATGTATCTACAAGATCTATGGACAGGAAGTCAAAGAAAAATGATGGTGCATGAGCTAATGGTTAGCTAGCATTTGGTAGTCAAGAAAAGGATGAAGATTGGAGAAGGAATTTAGCTAGAGATTTTGTTGAGAGAATTGTTGCAATCACAAATTTCTCAAGATAAAACAAATTAAGGGGTAGATTGATTGGTCATTAATTTAAAAAGAAAGTAAGAGAAGGCCAATCTGAATTGGTTGAAATTAGTAGAAGTGTGTGGAACCTAGATGGGTAAACAAGAAAGGAATTTCCATTTTGCTATGAGCTAGTTGAATGAGTTGTAAAGAGGTATTCTAGCTATGCTTAGTTAAGGATGAGTTGTATTGTGTAAGTGGTAAAGTTTGATTTTGACAACTTGTATCCGGTTTGTAAAGTCTACGAAACAAATACCTCCTTTCCCCAGAACTAAGGAGCAGGTCAGAAGTCTCTGTCCCAAATGTAGAGTTTATTGGGCCGGGTTGCTAGCTTGATAGCCTAGGCCAACATATGGAAGAAACCAAGTTAGAAACCAGTGTTGTGCTAGCTTGCTATAGAAGAATGTATGTGTATGGCGCTAGAAAATTAGAAGGTTAAAGTGATGGAGGATATGAAGCTAGAAACCTCCAGATCGGAGGGCGAGGCACATTTAGAAATTTAGGTAATGGGAGGGTTGCTAGCTTGTCTCTAGCTTCCGTTAATCTGGAGCTAGCTAGATAGCTAAGGAAAAGGTTTCTAGCCCGCAGAAGGGTATATAGTTTATCTCTAAGGGCTACAAAAACCGATGTATATGTTTGAGAAAAGATAATAAAGATAACAGCGTTAATCCACCATACGTTCAGTTTCTGGCTCTGGGCTGTGTGATTGTGGAAAAGAGCTCAGCTCATCTAAACCTTGGATCACGTAATACACAGCCCAGGTTGCTCACTAAGTTGCTGGTGCCGACTAACAAACTGTCTCGGGAAAATTAGAAGAATATATATATATCAAGGGATACAAAAGGTAATTTATTGAAATTGACAATCTTAAGTAACAGGTCAGTACTAGACACGAGAAAACTATGAAATTGTTAGATGATAGGAAAAGATTGTATTCTATTGCACGATTTTCATGTAATACAACTTTGTTGAAATGTAGTTTGAAGTGGGGAAAAATCCTGTAACATATGTATCATAAATAATAAAAATATATATAGGAACTACTATTTTTTTTTTTTTTTGAAAAGGTCAGGATCAGGAACTAGTATTATTATGTCATAATCTTCTTAATGTTTTATATATGTCAACTCTGCCAAGATCTAGCAGCAGTGTAGCCACTCATCAATCACCAACTAGATAATAACATTATAATTTGGTAGTTGGTTAGTCATCAATTAAAAAGAAAGAGAGAACCCAACTGAATGGATGCAAACCCACCACCATTGCAAGGCATCCAATCCTACAGGTTACAGCTTTTCAGGTTGGACCTCCCTGAGGGTCGTCAGAGAGGTATCCTCTATCCTGGAAATCAAACTGTAAAGCACGAAACAAATCGTTCCCAGAACAAGGACAGAAGTCTCTGTCCCATCCAAATATAGGGTTGCGTCTCGCTTGATTCTGGAGGATCCTACAAGAAACGAACTCCTGAATGCTACTGCTACCGTCTAGATCGAACATTATGGCGGGCGTAGAACGAAGAAGCGATGGAGTACCTGCAGGCTCCACCTCCAGATGCGGAGGGCGAGGCCGGGACGCCGGGTACGATTCGAGTTTAGAGCCAGTTTAGAGCCCTGGCCCCTGGCTCCGCCGCGCTTCACCGAGACGGCGAGAACGAGAAGAGACGGCAAGGAGAGCACCCGCAACCCGCTGCGATATGCTGCTGTTGGGCTCTCTGTGAACGGATTCTTTTCTGACGACTCAAAGCCTCTTGGGCTCACGCACACACAGCCCATGGCCAGCCTAATTGCGTGCCGAGCGAGTCTCGGTCGTTTTAGAGCCCATGACACCGATCAACACGCTGGCCCAAGAAAACATTTTTTTTTTTTTTTGTGAATAACCCAAGAAAACATTCAGGACTGCGAGATGTTCTTGATCTACTTGCAACACGAGATCAACTGCTGTAATTGTTTATTTTTGTTTTTTGCGAGAAGATTGCACTGTTCATGTTTTTTTTTTTTTTGAAATATAGATGTGATGTTTTTTTTCTACAATCTACTCATATATGCATGAATACTCGCCTCTATATATTATTATTATTATTATCTCTGAACATCTTTAAAAGATGAACTATATTGGCAATTCAATTGGTCTCTATTTTTTTGGAACCACCACAAGCATGAAAAGATTACCAATTCCATTTTGCACGTTTCCTTCATTGGCCCACATTATCGGCATTTTCTAGTATTTTGTTCTAAAATTTCGATCAAATAAAATTACACAAATGTATGGTGTAGAAACTTCACGGTGCAAAAATCATGGTCTGCTTCGGCTAGTTATTATTATTTGTAAGCAATTCCGTCGCCTTGCCAGCAAAGCTATATTATATCAAAAAAAAAAAAAAAGGCGCCCCCATGTTACATTCTCTCTAGCTGCTTCAAATGTGCCTATGCTCGATCGATGGAGGCTTTCGTTTCACATGAGAAAACCAGTTTCTCCGTCTAGAGCTGCTGCTGCACCTGCCTACCGGCGGCGACGGTGGCCGGTTGCCGGAAGAGGTCCCTTGCCGAGAATGTGGAGAGGACGGCCATCCCCGCGGCGGCCAGCAGGCTGCAGACCATGCCGGCGGCGGCCTGCTCGCAGAATCGGGTGTAGATGTTGCAGAGCTTGCTCCACTGCAGGGCCTCCACGCCCAGCAGCCCCACGAAGCACGCCTGCAGCGCCGCCACCCCCGTCGCGAACACCATGTACGCGCATCCCTGCAATGCAATGCAAACCAAGTTGCCGGGCATCGATCAAACAATTCCTAATTTTTTCCCCCACAGCCCTATCAGCAGCAGTAAAAGTCAGCGTAAGAAGGTACGGAATACAGCTACAAGTAGTATGGAGTTGGAGTTATTGGGGTTGCTATCTTTGTCCGGGCAGTTCAAAGATGCTGTACAAGTGTACTGCACCGCCGTACCCAATGCAGTTGCAACTGCACGAGTGAGTGAACACGGCTATGTCTGGTCTGGTCCCGTCCTCTACTGAACTGGAGGAATTAAGTGGAACCAACACACACACACGACGGGTTTTTAATGGAAACGGTTGGGGCACAGCGCAGGGCGATCAGCTCCGGTGCCCGGCGAAATCGAGATCGAGACCCAAGTGCAAAAGCGTGGGTGGGACACGTACCTTGTCGAGGAGGAAGGTGGCGCACGCGATCGCTCTCCCGAGACGCTGGCATCCGGCGCCGCTGGTGCTTGCGATGCGGCGGTGGTCCATGAAGAGGCACCGGGCGAGCTGAGCGACGTGGTACGCCGCCGCGGCCGCAGCCGCCACGATCAGCACCCTGGCAGGAAACCAGGCACACGCAAGGACGACGATCGACATGTCACTGCCACGAGCTCCGGCCGGCGATCAAGCGTACGTGGTGATAATGAAGAGAAGGTGTTGGATGAGCAGAGGAGATGGACGACGGACGGACGTACCAGAGGGCCTCCACGTCCTTGGGGACGGCCTTCTTCTGGACGAAGAGCACGGTCTTGGTCTGCGCGCTGAACCCAAGAAGCAGCGCCCCCGCCGCCGACATCGCCGCGCACGCCGCTCGCAGGAGGCGCTCCGTCCTCACCGACGACGACACAGCGGCGGTGGAGGCGGCTGCCCCGCTGCCATGTCTCTCGATCCTCGATCCTCGATCGATCGCGCACCTCGAATCCTCCTCCTTAGCTAGTCCTCTGCTTGTGTGTAGCTTCGGCTTCTTCTTGTTTTCCTCGGCGCAATACGAGAGGCCCTGCCCTCTCTTCTTTATAGAGAGACGTAGGCACGCACAGGCACAGGCACAGGCACAGGCACCGGTGTGTAACGTGTGTCCAGCTTCTCCCGGCGTTGGATCAGCTAACCGGACGGACCCAATCCAATCCAATCCAATCCCAACTATTAGTGTAGGTGTTTAGTGTATACACGAGCACGAGCAACTATAACAAGCTAGCCTACAGTACTATAGCACGACAACGGTACATTACATGCATATGGACTTTTTAAGGCGGAGTTTTTACATCAAATAGTCTATACAATGTGTTTTTAATTACTAGTACTCCCGCAACTCCATACATGATTCACCTTTTGTTTGCCCTGAATCAAACGTCTTCAACTTTGATTAAGTTTATACACAAATGCATAAAAATGAACTTCAAATTAGTTCCATTAAATTCTCTTTGAATTTTGTTTTGATAGATATTACTTCCTCTCTTCCTAATTAACTTCGATTAAATTCTCTTGTTTTCCTCGGACGAATACGGGAGGCCCTGCCCTCTCTTGTTTATAGCCAGGCCCTTTTGTTGGGGTCAGCCGACCCCAATGAAATCTTTATAATTCCTTTAACTTATGTGCATCTCTTTTAAGTCCATTATTTTAGTGGCCCGACACGATGCCATTTTTGCTACTGCACAGGCACCGGTGTGTAACGTGTGTCCAGCTTCTCCCGGCATTCGATCAGCTAACCGGACGGACCCAATCCAATCCAATCTCAACTAGTATTAGTGTAGGTGTAGTGTATACACGAGCACGAGCAACTATAACAAGCTACAGTACTATAGTACGGAGTACTACTATTTGTTGTGTCGCCAACTGGTGATAGTTGATGCAACTGGTTTAAGCTGGACGTACCTCACTAATGGGGTGGGCAAAACTGGAGAACCTCAAGACCTAACAACTATACGCTGCCCATCAAGTTCTCCAAAATAGAGTACCGCAATGGCGTATATATGTCCAACAACACTAGTACTTTCTTAGCAGTTATTAGACGGTACATTACATGCATATGTGCGGACTTTTTAAGTCGAGTTTTTACATCAAATAGCCACTCCATACATAATTCACCTTTTGTATGTCCTGAATCAAACGTCTTCAACTTCGAGTAAGTTTATACACAAATGCATAAAAATGAACTTCAAATTAGTTCCATTAAATTCTCTTTGAATTTAGTTTTGGTAGATATTACTTTCTTCCTAACTCCTAAACCATAAACAAGATGTTTTGATATTTCTAGATTCATAGATTTTTACTATTTATCTAGACATAACATATGTTTAGGTGCGTGACAAAAGTTACGAATCTAGAAAAGTCAAAACGTATTATAATTTATTATGGAGGGAGTATTGTTTTTAATAAAAAAAAAATACTTGGCCAAATTAGAGGAGTTTGATTTACAATACGATAAAGCCAAAATAAACTATAATTTAAAATGGGTACAATATTTATTCATCTTATATGGTATGATCATACCTAAAGAAAACAAATAACTTTTATTGCAAATCCAAAATCATGACTGTTAGTCTAGATACATATGAACATGTTTCTAGTTGTTTTCCTTTTTTCAAAAAAAAGTACACCAATATGCTTTAAATTAAATTTGCTCGTCATTTTATTGTATGAAAAAAAAACTATTTCCCCATTCATGAGTGTTTTCCATGTGTCTATTGAGAATGAATTATTGGCCACGTCGATTGGGAGTGTATGCATGTCGTGGAAGGCAATGGAACCGTCAGGATTCTGTACTACATAATATAATAATAATAATGTAATTGTCACGCAGGTCTTTACATTAATCACAAGAACGGGACATTTAATATTTATTTAAAAATGAATTAACAGAACGAAAGTCTCCATGGCCACATGTTCAGCTTTTGAGCCTTTATTTATTAGTCCGCGTCGTCAAACCCTCAACGGCCTGCAAATTGGAATGCGATGGGCTACTATCTTCAATTCTTCACTTCCGACGTATTTCATTTCGAGCTGATGTTGAAATGACATCAGAACGAAAAGAAAATCAGTTCGACCAGCACATGCAATGTACTATTCATTTGCAGCGGATAACCAAAAAAACTACAAACTTAAATTAGTCGATTCGACGAGTCCATCTCTTGGATTTATTGATCGGTTCGCAGCTGGCTTTTCCAGGTGCTCCATCTTTTGCAATCAAAAAAATCATGATCAGAGTGTCCGGTTATGTTCCTTCCTTATTAGAGTCTGTGGGGAATAAGATACATCCACAAAAACAAATGAAATTGCAGAACTGAAATGGGTGATCAGATAAACTGAAATTACAAAAACTGAACCGGAAAAACCTGGACGCCGTCGCAGTTTAGTCGTCGACGGGTCCTCAAGTACACTGTTCCTGCCAGTACATTAAAAAGATCACTGTTGGAAATTAATTGTGAAAGATCACAAGCAGGTGCGTGCTGCTAACGATGCCGGTTGCCTTCATCCAGTGACAGTTCTACCAATCCAAGTGTTCTGGGTTTCCCTTTCATTTCAGTAGAAAAGTGCAGTGTCCTTTGAACCCTGCAACAGTTTTACCTTCAATGAGATTGTAATGTGACTCAGTTAATGACATCTACTAGGAATCACTAGCTGATACTCCAAGGCAAAAGAAGATGTGGTCTACTATAAAATTCCTGAATGTTACCAGCAAAGAAGTTCTGCAAAAGACACTTCAAAAAGCAATGCATCAACATACGCACTTTCATCTTGGGATTAATTCGCAGTCACGGTATTCTGCACCAGAAGAGCCGGCAATAGGGTACACAAGCATAGTCATCTGTTAAACTTAGCAGAGCTATGTTACACAGCTGACAGAAGCAAACAAGGTGAACTCTGTACAACTGTACAAGATAGCACAACTACTCGCTGTACATTTCAGAAACTTGTCTCAACGGTAACAGGACGGCATGGGGACAGAGAACTACTGGTAATTACAACGCAACCCTTGGACGCCGTCGTAGGTCGCCTGAACTAGTTTCAGCTTGTTTTATCTTATTTTTCCTCACAATACATTATTGAATCAGCCGGCTTATCGATCAACGGGTCCACAATTTCAGTGTTGTGTTCGTGCCAATAAATAGAAGATCACTGTTTCAAATTAATTGTGAAAGATTACAAGCAGGTGCGTGCTTCTAACGATGAACGGTTGACTTCATCAGAGGACAGGTCTACCAATCCAGTGTTCCCGGTTTCCCTTTCATTAAAAGAGTGCACTGTCGTTTGAACCCTTCAACGGACTCTAATGTACTCCTCAGTTAATGACACACAAGGGGTTGAGGATTACAAAGATTGCCCCGTAGGGAAGGGCACAAAGAGCAAAGCTAGGAATTGCTTGCCGATACAACAGGCAAAAGATGTGATCGACGTATAAATTTGCAGAATGCTATCAGCAAGATAGAATTGCAAAACATGCTTCCAACAGCAATGCATCAACATACATACACACATAATTTTTGCATTAATTTGCACTGTCACGGTAGTCTGCACCAGAAGAACTAAGGAAAGAAACAGGTACACAAGCATACAGTCTACTTATGTGTTAAACTTAGCAGAGCTATGTTACACAGCTAACAAAAGCAAACAAGGTGAATTCTGTACAAGATAGCAGAACTAGTCATTGTACATTTCAGAAACTTGTCTCAATGGTAACAGGACGGTATAGGGGGCAGAGAACTACTAGTAATTTACAACACAACCCAAACCATTGTAAAGCCATGATGTTAATCCTCCAATTCAACCAGCTGCGCCCTTCTCTCGGCAGCTTTCTTCCTGACGAAAATTCCCCACCTCATTGCAGCCTTGATCTTGAGCCAGCCGACAACAGCTTTGCCAGATGAATGGCTGCGTTCAGTTTCGAACCCGAGGTTTGGTAAGGGAGAAGGCATGTAGGACTGGAAGTTGAACGTGTCGTCTGGCAAACTGCCAGAAGCTCCACCCATACTGAAGACCCTCAGGAGCTGCTGCATGTCCTCGCTCTCAAGCATCTGGTGACTCTTCACGCGAATGTCTTCGGTGAAGTCATCAGCATACTGACTGTCACGGTTTCTGGGCCAATCACCATATCCCACGTTTGCTGGCTGAATTGCCTGGCCTTGAGAAATTACTTGCTGCAGCTGGCCCAGTTCCAGACCCATGGCATCATTTGCTGACCCAGTCAGCATGTTAGGTGGTAAGAATGAAAATGTGTCATCATATGGTGGCTGGACAATGGCAGACTGGACATTGGTGGATGAACTCTGGAGTTGAGATGGATGTGTTACTGATTGGTCGACACCATACCCTACGGAATCAGTTCCACCTGAAAGAGATTAAAGCACGTCATTCACATTTCAAAGGCTCATTATAATGAAGTAACATATTTGCATGTCTTAGAACCCCGTATCAAAATAAATATCCATATGTAATTACAATACCTAGGGTTTCCAGTTTAACATAAGCTACAGACTGAAACAGCCAATAAAATAGAACAATGGTAATTGTATTTAAGCCTCAGATGCTGCTCACCTGATGGTGATGGCCCTGGCATGCTCGTCGAGGAGAGGTGTTGTTGATATGAAGTCAGACCACCCGCAGGAGCATGTGTCTCAGTTTGACTAGTGGATGCAGCCTTTTTCTTTGGTTTAGGGTTCAAAAGACCTTTGCCATCATATTCAATGACATACATCCAGTTATCATATGCTTTCTTTACCAATGCATCAGCAAACAGCTGTAAAGAACAATGAAGTTAATTAGTGGCACTTTTATAAAGAAAAAAATAAACTGAGCAATGCAAGAGAACTATTTCAATTGAGTAGGCAATTACTACAAGCTCGTACATTTCAAGACCAGCTGCATGGCTGCCTCTATAGAAGGTCATAAGAGCTCTGACACATCTGAGTAAAGTAGTCATAATTCATAAACTTCTAAAGATTTGATGATATCTTCCATACAGATGACATGAAAGTTCTGGACAGTGAACACTTAAAAAACACATTTTCAACCCCACCACCCTTGTGTAGAATGGAATGTAGAGAAATCTAGATGTTTATTTTTAGGGAAAGAAAATCTAGATTGTAGATCAATGCAACATAACTCATGTCTGAACTGTAATTCATTAAGATTTTTCTAAAGCTCCACAGCTATTTTGATAATTCTGATAGCAACGTTTATTTTGCGGAGGGAGTAATTCATTAAGATTTCTAAGCTCCACAGCTTGAAAAACATCATCTCATATAGTTTTCAAAGAATAATATCAGTATGCAATTTTAGTTTTAACTTGGAAGACAACTTAAAATTATGTGATGTCACTCAATATCCTGAATATATATGCTAAGTCAACGACAATGCTAACCTTTTGGCTATCATCAAGACTCTCGGATGAATAGAACTGCTCGCCAGAAATCAACCCACAGAATGCATAGATGTTGTTGAAAATAGCACCAATACTTCTGTTCTCATCAGAATAGTATATGTAATATTTTCCACTTAAAACGCAGGTCTTTGCATGTTCCACAAGGGCTTCCCACATTTTGTTGGACATACCGCTTCCAAGTATCTATCACAGAACAGCATTAATAGTCATAAATAAACTGAAACACATAAAATGAAAGTATAATAATTGCGAAGTTAATACCAAACCGACACATGAACTTACACTGCGCAATTTCTGTGGGTCCCGAACCACAAGCCTAAGGAAATCCTCAACTGTAGATATTCCAGATTTGTTCAGCCTCTTATGGAATGACCCATCCTTCCCTATTTTTTCCAACCTCCAGACCTCATCTTTCAGTGTAGGTGGGTAGTGCTTCTTGTACACTAGATAAATGAAATTGAAATAGTTTAGATATATGTCAAGTAGAAATACACAGATAATTTTTTGGGACTTACATTCTCCCCTATGGTCCTTAACCATAAAGGCTTCTGTTTTTGCCTCACGAATGCGAACACCCTCACAAAATCCTGATGCAATCTTCAAGCCAAGCCTGAATTTTCTACTCCTTATCCAGCTAGAGTTATCTGTGAACGTAAGCTCACCAATTGTCCCGACACCTTCTTTCAGTGTGACTTGTAGATCACCAGTTAAAATAGGACGCTTTCCCTCACGCTCCTTCACAACATGACTGTCAAACTCCTCACCTGTCCAGCCCTCCTCATCTTCATTGTTGAAATCACCTTCGAGAACAACAATGTCGAGTTTGGCAGATGACTCTGGTCCAGAAGATACAACACCACCAGTGCCAGCATCAAGCAAAACAACATGAATTGCAGCTCCCTGCTCCCCTTCAACTTTTCCTCCAGTAAAAAGGGGGAGTGACAGCCTTGTCCGGAATTGGAGTTGCAGAGTTGTTCCATCTGGACCTTCAATTCGCTTTGGGGAAGACCTGTTATAATTCAAAGGAGAAAGAAAAAAAAACGTTAGGATCAACATGCTTCCTTATTTGGATTGCAATCTACCCATAACGGCAAGTCAAGGAAAATGAATAGGTCATTGATGAAGCAGCTATTGCCACTCACTACTATAGTGTTGAACTGAGTAAGAAAAAGGATGTTTTGTGAATTTACAGGCATACCTTCCACCAATTGTTGCAGGGCCAAGTCTGACCAGTGCACGCTCCACTTCTTCACTGACCTATGAAGTAAATGAAGAACAATGTCAGAGACAAATAAAGGAATGAAGTACTTGTGCTTGATGAATAGCTTCTAAATAATGTTCTTACTACTCTACGAAGAATTGGTTCCAATGATGAGCAGAGCCTCTGCAGACTATCCATCTTTAACGCTTCAACAATAACACTGCATGGTAGATAGAGACTGTTTACAACTAGAATGTGAAATAATTATGGAAGGAACAGAAAAATCTATATCCATACAAGTGCAATAATTATGGAAGCAAACAAGAGAGCCAATTCTGTCAGCAACAGAAAAATCTATATCCATACAAGTGCAATAATCATGGAAGGAAGGTTGGAAGTGCATGAAGCATTCGCTACTTAAAAGGGTGACCAAGCATGATCAATACCGCCTGTGAGCTGTGGTCCTTCTCTGAGGGGACATGTAACGTGTTTGTAGCATTTTCATGTTATGCTTCATTAGTGTCGGAGCTGTTTTCAGCATTTTAGTATAGTTTGAAAGTGTTTTGAGCGTTTCAGGATTGGGCACGCTGCAGGTGTGTGCTAAGATGTGTTGGCATTTTTGTCATTCAGTTGCTAGCTGCGTAGTTGGATCTGAAGTCTGAACTCAAATCGAAACAACTAAGGTATTCACTAAAATTATTAACATGGTGTTCAGCAACTCTCGGAAATGTGACAAGTTTAGTACAAGTTAAGTCTTCAACTTGGCTTTGCAAATAGAATACAAGTATATCCTATATATGCAATACAAGTATATCATATATGCAATTGAATTATAACACTGGCTATTAGAAAGATACTCTCTTCCTACTTACGGTTTTACAACAATCCATAGGTCCCTGAATCCATCTAGACTAATATCCACCAACACAGTACGTTTGCATTTGCTACCATACTCTAGTTTCACTTGAGCTCTTTATGTACTTCCTAGAAACGTAGACCAAACTTGGAAATTAAGTGACTGCGTCAAGAAGAAACAGGGACCCAAATCCACATTGAATAGGACTCGAACTTGAGTGGGCTGAGCATGCACCCACTGAACTACACCCTTAACCAACCAAGCTGGGCTTGATTCCTTTTCTTAACTGGTAACGCACACTCGACAACGGTTACTTCATCAATTGAAATAAACAGGGGGCATTAACTGATTTGCCGAAAACCGAACGGCCAAAGCGTTATTACTCGTGTCCAACTAACAACTAGGGCATTAGGTCGTTAGTAACGATAAAATAATTTCCATTTTGGATAAGGTAGCTCTATGAATACTCCATAAAAAAGTCTACCACACACACCAAGATCAAAAAAATCTTCCAAATTCCACGGTCCAGACACCCAGTTTGCCATCATTGCAGCCAATTCTCCGACAGCCTGCACCAAACCCTAGCTTAAACGTTGCTCTTAGCACAGACCAGTCGCCCACTGAAGATGATTTCAGCTCGACGACCTCAGCCCGCCCAACACAAAGGGGTATAAAAATACACACGGAACCATTTCGACAGGTACTCAGTTACTCACTACCGTAACAGATCAGCGAAAAGTAATCCAGACCCAAATTTCCGATTGCATACGATACAGTAAATCATAGGGCTCCCGCTAGCCGGCTAGTGCTCTCCATTCATTCATGCAACTAATTCCACAGCTTGTCAAACAGAAGCAAACGCGCCTAAAAGTGAAACCCCGAGAATTACCTGGCCAGAGCCGGAGGCCGCGCCCTCTTGGCATCAGGACGTCCGTCTCCGGCGCTGCCGCCGCCGTCGGCGGCGTCCTCGAGCCCACGCTTCTCCTTCATCGCTGTCACCAGGCCCCCACCGAGCAAATCTGCACCGAATCCAGTGAAATTCGCGTCAGATTCCGCCCCTCTACAGTTGGGCGAGCGCGAATAAACCAGCTGAGAGGGGTGGCGGGGAGAGATTGCTCACCTGGTTCGGACGGACGCCGGAATCGGAGACGAGCCCGGCCGAGCGAGGGCCAGCCGAGATCGCGGACGGACAAAGGGAACGGGAGCGCGACCGACCGCGCACACAACTCGATGTGGTGGTAGGGGGAATGAACCCTATATACTGTAGCCGCCAACACTTCGCACCCGGGCCGTCGACTCGCCGATCGTAAATTAGTCACTGACATCGGGCCCGACCATGGGATCGGTGTGCCGGTCCCACACGTCGTATATACGGTTCAAGGGCGGGTACACAGTGGTACGGTGCGAAGCGAAAAGCGGAAGCAGCACAGTGCGGCCTTGCGGGCCCCGCAGTGACAGTGACGTCGCCATCTGATTGGGTGACGTGGCCCCGGCGCACGCAAATATCCCAGGGCAGGCAGCGAGAGCGCGGCGGGGGCGGGGGCCGCGGGCGGTTGGTCCACGAACGGCGTGATCTTCTGGCGGGGGGCGGGAGGAGATAATGATTACCACCATATGGAGCAGGCTCAAGGGAATAATCAACACGTGAGTAGGCCCGGTAACCCCAACTAGATTAAGAAAAAAAATTATAACATCCCTTTTCTACGCTGACGTTGCTGATTGTTATACAATTTTTTTCCTAAAGTGGTGATATATCATCCTGTCTCAAAATAAGAGACGTTTGCTATTCAAAAAAAGTTTCACAAAGAAAGACGTTCTACGTTGTACAGGCACTCATTTTTTATATCTACATTTCCCCAACCATATATGTGTCGGCCATTTGTTGTGAATAAAAAAATGAAAAAAAGAAAGGAAGAGACGGGGGAGTTGGGAGGAGCAAATGGATCTGGACCACAAAACAAGGCCTAAATTAAGAAAAAAAATTATAAGGGCATGCAGGTCATCTATCACCGACCTTGTTAATTGTTATCTCAAAACGTCTTTTATTTAAAGTGGTGATACACTTTACACAACAAATATATTTCACACCACATCCACCTAGATGAACGCGGACAATACTTAACACGGCAAGGCAATTATCCTTTTAATTAAGAGATAAAATATTTTCCTAGCATTGTACAGTGAGTGTACAGCTAAAATAATATTTCGTGTATTTTTTTATAGACACAATTGTATATAGTTTCAAGTGCAATTATATTGTTTGCACTATAAATACTGAGATTCACACTATAAATACTGAGATACTATGTAAGTCACTTGTTTCATAGCAGAGGATATCATATGATGCAAAGCCATGATATTAGAGAGTTGAAAAAGTCATTTCTGTTTTAGCAAAAAAAAAGAAAAAGTCATTTCTGAATAAAACATGTTCCATCCATGTGATAACATGGTCGATGTTGGAGACAATGTTAATAGCACTTCCTATTAGATTTAAGAGTATCACTCAATTAATAACACACAAAGCAATAATGTGATTTCTCCCAATAAGATGGAACACTACAAAAGTAATTATATACCATGGGGAGGAGGATCCAGATAGTTTATATGTCTTCTATTGAGGTATCTATTGATGGTATCCTCAAAGTATGAGTGAGTATATGTTTATATATATCAGAGGGAAATGCTCCCAAACTAAATCGTTGTTGATATAAAGCAAGCAGGTAACCCATAAACTTTGTAATTATGCTTTGTTTTTCTATTATGGTACACGTGTGTACACTTAGGCCATATTTGGCAAGACGAAACTATAATTTTCTTGTTTCAGGAAACAAACGGCTTTTCGTGTGTTTCTTCATCTGGTTGGCCCAAATGCTAGTACAATGGCAACAAACCTTAGTACATGCATTTACTAATCAAAATGCACTTGATGTCTGTGAAAGCTAGCATCGTCTTTGTAGACTTCGTTGGAGAAAATGTTTATTTTACCTCTTTGGAATATTATTACTATAGTTTAATTTTTCTCTCGAACTTCAAAACCGAGCATCCTACCCGCTCAACTATCAAAATCATTTACATTAGCTACCTTACCTAGTTTCAAGTGGTTACATCCTTTTTTTTTATTTTGAAATACGGTAAATATTTGATACACTTCTTAAAAATTGAGAAAAAAAAAGACCAAGATATAGGTCAAGACATGACAAATCTAAATAAAATATTTGAGCTCGTGAAAAATATTTGAAGCTTACACAAAGTATATTTATCTATAGGAAATGAAAACTTGGGGAAATATATAAATTTATAAAAATATAATCAATGTTTTTTTTTTTTCAATAAAAAATTAAGAGATGCAACCATAAAAAAAAAATAGCACTCATGACGGTTGAATATGTCCATCCTATATCATTATGTTGGCTTCATATCATGTTTTTATTCTTTAAAAAATTGTTTGGGCATAGATACTAATGTTTTTGGAATTTATGTTTTTTGGATATTTTGTTCATTTTCCTATAGATAGGTCTCGCTTTTTAAGCTTGAAGGGATATTTTCATGAGCTCTGAATATTTGCTTCAGTTTTGTTTCTTAACGTATCTCTAGTATTTTCCCATAATTTTTGAAAGCGTAGGAGCTTAGAGATATCTTTAAAGTTTTTAAAAAAACTCATTAGTATTTACGAGATGTTTTAACTATGAAAAGATAAAACAACCTTAAAATCGCTTCAAGCCACGGCAGAAAGGTAGTTTAAATGGTTTGAGAGTTGAAGTGGGTAGGACGGGTGATTTTGGTTGAGTGGAAAATAAGACTACAGGAACAATTTATTAGAGGGATAAAATACGTCTTTTTTCTTTTCTTTTGTGTGGGGGATGGGCGTGATTGATTCGGCCGACTGCAAGTCTGCAATTAACCGGTGGTCTCTGGGCCTGTTTCTCTGCGGTCTGCCTCAGCCAGCCTGAGCTGATTTGGGCCTTACTGGGCCCGTCTTTACATCGGCCTACTTTTGCCCACCAGCGCCTGCTTCTCGCGTCCGCAAATGGCCGGCCATCTCGGACCATTATATTCTGATCCGGTACAGTGTCACTCGACGGCAAAGCCATCCAGGCATCCATAAACGTCGCGTCGCCGCCGAAACAAGGGCTGTCACTGCCAATCACCGCCGGATCCGTCGGCGCCGAAAGCCGCCGGTACGCACGACCTGCCTGCGTGCCAGCTCTTCTCCGGCCTGCGTAGCAGTCTGCACGTGTGGGCAGGCTCCCTGACTTGGACAGAGCCGCAGATCGAGGCATTCCTGATCAGTCCATGGATGGATGATCTATCGGCGCACGTAGCCTTTCCTGATCGGTCCATGGATGGATCTACGGCGCTGCGCGTGCGTAATTCTCCGGTGGACACAGCCACCACCGGCCGGCAGATCGGTAGGCGGGCGGTCCGATTGCACATGCCCGCGCCGACGCCCCGAGGCACGGAACCCAGGGACATGACACGATACCCTGCTTGCTCCACGTACTGTACTTGTTGATCTGCTGACATCCTGGAGTACGTGACAGAAAAGACAATTGGGGTCCTCCCGAGGCCCATCTAAGGTACAGTGCCGAGTTCATGCTTGGGTACAGTACGGTCACGACTTCATAGTCACCTCTCTTAGGCTATCCGCACCGGGGACTTTAAACCCGTACTCCAGTACCACGTAGAGTACCAAACAGCTGCACCGGGGTACGCCATCAGCTACTCTTCCGTCCCGTGTCTGTGAAGTCCAGCGTAGGAGCGGACGGCCTCCAGTACGCGTGGGTCCCGCGCGTGGCCGCCCCCTCGGCCCTCGCGCGCCATGCCGCCCGCCGTGACCGCCCGTTGCGCCGCTGCCGGAGGTCGGGCGGATCTGCTCCACGGGGAGAGGAGGGAGGCCGCCCACCGGAGCTCACTGCCGCCATCGGAAGCCGCCGTCGGCGCGGCAACGAGGGTGCCGCTGCCGCCGGGAGTCCCCATCCCGCCGCCACCCAGCCGAATCCGCCGGCAATGAGGACAACGCCGGCCGAGCTCGCCCCGCAGCCGAGCCCGGTGGCCTCACCTCGCGGCCGCGCCCGTCGGGGAGCCCGCCTCGTGAGGAGCCCGCTGCGCGAGGATCCCGCCGAGCCGCGCGGGTCCTCCACCACCGGCGTCGCCATCGAGCTCCTCAACCGGCCTTGGTCTGCTCGCGCGCGGAGGAAAGAGAAGCCGGCATGGCCTCGTGGAGAAGAAAGAGAAAAGTGCGGGATGGACCCACGCAAGGAGGAGAAGGGCCCCCATGGCGAGGAGAGGGCCGCCGTCGCCGCACCTCCGACCCAAGCAGCTCTGGCCTACCTACTCCGGTGTCCGTCCGCTTGCTCGGCGAGGCTGTGCGCGCGGCGGCGGAGGATTCCGAGGTGCGGCTCTGCGTGCGGTGGATGTGGATGAGAGAAGGAAACCTGACGCATGGGACCCACGGGAGTTAAAGTATGGGTTACAGTTTCGCCGAGTGCAGCCAAACTGAAAAAAAATATGTAGGTCCCATGGTCCAGGTGGGATACAGTATGAGTTTCAAGTTTCAAGCGGTGCGGTCAGTCTTATCCTTCTTTTCGATCTTTTCCTTTTTCTCAAGCTGCAGGCCACTGATCTTTTTCTTGTTTTATGGACCGAAGAGTAATAACTTTTCTCCCTCTTTTGAAACGGATCGATCAAAAACAAGGCGCGTGCGAAAAAGCAGCTCACACCACCATACTACAACACGCAAACTGGATCACGCAGTGTGTCACAGTAGCGTATGGATCGCATCTAGGAACAGGAGCTACACGTGCAGTTGCAGTTGCAGGCAACGGAACCGTCTGGAACTCTCGCCACCCAGGCACAGGTACCCACCACCAGCCTCGAACAGTTGAGGCTGCAGGCTGTATCGCATCACACACAAACCGGCGGCGACCGCCCATATCACACGGTGATGGGTACGTGACTCTTTTGCAGTCGGCGGCGATCGATCGAGTGGCTGCGCATCCACGGCAGAAGCATGCACAGCCCCAATCCCCCAACCCGACCCACCGAATCTCCCCTTCTCACGGGCACGGCACAGGGCTTGCTTGGATTGGACAGGATGGATGGATATCCATCATCACACACAGCATGATCACAGCAGCAGCAGGAGCTTGAACAAAGATGGCGGCTGGGTTGGGCCCACCGCCGCCAGGGAGTTGGGGTTGGCGGCACGGATCGGCCAATCGTAGCGCGCGCGTCAACCTGCCCGTTCCTGGCCCACCCACACCACCATCCCCGGCCGGCCGGCCCATCCCATGCTGGAGCTCGTCGATACGCGCACCGGCACGGGCACCGCCCTGCCGATTGATTGGGGCTCCCGATCGGGCGTGGGTGTGCTGCCCATCCGGGCATCCTCCGATCCGTGACATCCTGAGACTTTAACGCCACTGATTAATGAGCGTTCATAACTCCGAAAAGATGCTGAAATGGACATGCATGATCTGCTATGATCCCAAGTCAAAAGTAGCAGTAGGAAGACGTACACTGCAACAAGAAACATTGCATTTTGCCTTGCCCATGCAACCCGACTTTTTCTTTCCCTTTACACGATTTGTGCATAAAACCGCATATATAAGATTCGACTTCAAATGAAATCATCATGTTTTTGAAAGTAAACCTAAAACGATCCAAGCTTCATCATCTTATAAAAATGCCTTAGCTCCAGAAGCATCGGAGACGAAGATCATCTCGCCAGCTAATAATGGCACGATCTCCAGCGGAGATGCTCGCAGAAGCGGCAACCAACCAGTAGCGCACTGGATCGACACTGAGCCTGCTGGATAGGGTACAGCAGCAGCAAGGGCACATGCCGGCCGGCGCCGCACCGGATCGCGGCCGCGCTGTCGCTGTCCGTTTCACGGGATATGACGACATCCCGTTCGTCATCACCCACGCGCCCAAAATGACCCGCTTGCCCCTCCCGTGCACGAACGTCCCCGTCCCCGTTGCCCTCGGCGGCAGGTCACGCGACGCGATCGTCGCCCGGGCAACGGCGGCCAGCGAACGGGTCGGGGCTGGGCGGCGAGACGCGACGCGACGCGGCGGGCGTCCGCGTCGTCGTCAACTTGCATGCGTGCTCGCTCGCTCTCGACCTCGCGTGCGCGTCAACGCGGGCAGATCGATCCCCTGCCGGCCGTGCCGATGAGCGAGCGCGCGGCCTGTCGAGCACGGGCAGCGTGCATATGCGCGCGTGCCAAAGTTGCGGTGGATCGATCGGATTTGCATGCCGGCGGCCGGCAGGGGCCCTCGGCCTTGGCGCACCGAATCCGTTGGTGTTTCCGAGGGAGATTTCCCTCTGGAGAGACGAGTTTTGGACGGTTTGTCATCTTTCCCGCATCTATCACACGGACTGTTCTCTGTTCACGGTATCCGGAAGGATTTTCATCATCACAGCACACAGACTTGTTCAACAAACGTTTACGGTGCCGGCCGGGGGGCTATAGTCTCCACACGCGATCGCGGGCGCGATTCTTGACGTGTATTTGTTCAAAACTAAAACAGTTTTAGACTGTTCTAGAAAATTCGCGAGGGCGGATAATTTCTTACTTCACGACACGAGAAACGTCTACAAATACAAATAGTAGGTCAAGAGCGCGCGAGAGCTATCCCTGTCGTCGTCGTCGTCGTCGTCGACAGCTACGGCATTGAAATCTACGGGGTAGATATATGTCAGCGCAATTAAACACTAGTGACATGAATACATGATCTGCGTGGACTTCAGTGCACGGAGCCAGCACTGGGGCTTGTGGGGCTCGAGCCCCTCCTAAAATCCAGTAATTAAGGTTAAATATTATAAGCAAAAAATAAAAAATCACCATTAAATTTTTCATGTAAAAATAACATTTTTTTTTTTTTCAGCCCCACCTCCAAATTTTTTTTCGTCAATAGACTTCACGGTAAGTTCAATTTAGCTCGGTGAAGTTACTAACCCGGGGTCATGCACCGAGGCCATTTGCGACATTTCGCGCGAGCCCTGCACGTCGTCGCAGCCTCGCAGATCCCACTAGTAGTATGCCGATCCACTGGTCCACTGGTCTCCGGAGTGGGAGGGCAAAGCCAGCTAGATGGACGTGGACGGGAAGCGATGGTATGTCACATATTCACATGTTAATGATGAAGATAAGTGGTCGTTAATTACTCACAAGTAATGCTACTTTTCAACTACTTACGACTATTATTAACTACTTGCGAGTATATTAACTGCGGTTCTTTTGACTTGGCTGACATAAGTACTGGCTAAAAACGACGACGACGTCAAGCCGCCCACCATAAAGCTAACCCTTGTCCCTTGGCGCCCTCTTGAGGTTAACCGCGCGGTGAGGCTGACGCTGACGCGTCTGAATTGCCGCTTTCTTACGTCGTAATATCTTCTCCTTGCTCTCGATCTTATCGTTTACAATACTCACGCAAATTACCATGGCCATCAGTTTAGTTAGCTTGTGTCAAAAGCTTAAGCTATAGGCTTTTGTCGTGCCGGGAAAAGGCAGCTATAACTAAACGTGAAGTTTAAATATTCGTATATACTATATATGCAAAAGTGATCGATTGAGCTGATGATCAAGCATGTACACGCGGCGATAAGCTGCAGGGATGCCATGATTAAATAGCGTAATCCGTACAGCGATTGTCCGAACTCTGGCTGTCTAATGACCTAATCTCGTCTCGTCATGTTAACCCAGCAGCAGCAGCAGCTCCTCCAAGATGATAGCTCGAGCGGGGCCCACGGCTCCCATGACCCGGCATCGGCACGTGGGCCCCCACTACCGAAAAATCCACGAGATCAACACATTTCGCGTATTTTCGCTTGGCCCACGGCGGCCCACGTGTCCCTAAGCCCACGTCACCTTCGCCGCCCCTGCCCCACCTTCCTGTACCATCTCCCCAACAAGCGCGCCCACCCGCCCGCGACAAGACGAAACTCCCTTCCCCTATAAAGCAAGGAATAGTCGCAGCTTGCTCCAGCTTCGCAAGCTTCCCTGCTAATTAATCCTGCCATTAGCAGCAAGCGATTAGCAAGTGACATCCATCATCACGGCTGCCGGTTGAGAGCGAGCGGCCGGTCGAGGAGCTAAGATCATCACGTACGTACGTTCGATGGAGGCCCTGGTGGGGAGGTACTGGGGCGTCGGGGGACGGCGATGCGAGGCGTGCGGCGGCTCGCCGGCGGCGGTGCACTGCCGGACGTGCCCTGGCGGCGGCGCGTACCTGTGCGCGGTGTGCGACGCGGGGCACCACGACGCGCGGGCGGGGGCACCAGCACCACAGGGTGTGGGTCTGCGAGGTGTGCGAGCGCGCGCCGGCCGCCGTCACGTGCCGCGCCGACGCGGCCGCGCTCTGCGCCGCGTGCGACGCCGACATCCACGACGCCAACCCGCTGGCGCGTCGACACGAGCGCGTGCCCGTGCAGCCCATCGGCGCGCCCGCTCAGGCTGTGGATCAGGCGTTGCTGTTCGGCGTGGCCGCGGAAGAGAAGGACGACGACGCGACGATGGCCAAGGTCGTGGTCGACGCCGCCGGTAAGCTGGACTTCCTGTTCGCAGACGTCATGGACCCGTTCCTCGGCCAAGACTTCGCTGGCAGTGGCAGGTTCGTCCCGCACGCCGACAGCGTTGTGCCTAACAACGGATCCTGCGGCGGCGGCTCTGTGGACCTTGACTTTGGTGGTGCCGTCGCCGTCGCTGCCAAACCGTCCTACAGCTCCTACACCGCGGCGTCGCTCGGCCACAGCGTAAGTGTGCTCATCGATCTTGTCAGTTGTCACTATGCCAGATCGTTTGCTATTCCTATTACAGTACCTAATCTTCGTTTCGACTTTGGCTTTGGTCGAGCAGGGCTCGTCATCGGAGGTCGGCCTTGTCCCAGACGTGATGTGCGGCGGCCGCGGCGGGAGCGTGACCGGCGGCGTCATCGAGCTCGACTTCGCGCAGTCGAAGGCCGCCTACCTGCCTTACGCAGCAACTCCTCCTACCCAGGTATCATCTTTGGACGTGGGTGCGGTGCCGGAGCGCAGTGGCGGGTTCACGGCGGCGAGCAGGGTCGTCGTCGCGACGACGACGGCGGCCGCGGAGAGCAGGGAGGCGCGGCTGATGCGGTACCGCGAGAAGCGGAAGAACCGGCGGTTCGAGAAGACGATCCGCTACGCGTCACGGAAGGCCTACGCGGAGTCGCGCCCGCGGATCAAGGGCCGCTTCGCAAAGCGCGCGGACGACGCCGACAACGAGCCGACGCAACGACTTCGCCGCGGCTCCTCCGCCGCCGGCGCGGACGTCGTCGCAGCAGCAGCCGCCATCGTCCTACCCCTACGTGCTCGACTTCGCCGCCGGCTACGGCGTCGTGCCCACATTCTGATGACGCGTGCCGTGTGATCGATTATTGCTGCGCGTCGCGTGCCCATGTTTTTCAGCCGGCCGATGCATGGATGATTGGGCCGATCGAATCCGGCGGGCGTGCGTGCGTGCCATGCTGCATGCGCGCGTACGTGTTTGCTAGAGCGGCGGCGGCGAGCTCTAGTTGGTGATGATGCATTACATGCCGTTTTGAGCTAGCCATGGTTAAAATTTAGCAGGGGCTAGTGTGTACTGCTACTACGTGTTTGCTGGAGCGACCAGTTCTTCTAGTAGTACGTTGTACTTTGTGTAATTTTGGATCAAGAAGATGCTTAGCATCTGACGGCCTATTTCAATGATCGATCGATGTAGTGTTTATGCTATATTTGGAAAGGGCGCCTTAATATATTGCAAGTTGCGTGCATGTGCAATTGTGCTAATATATTCCTACTACTTTGGAGTATCGAAGCTCCGTACGGCACAGATTGAGGCCCTAGCTGGCACGCAGTTCAACCTATATAAATCGGCTTTGTATGTAGAGTATGTATGTATGAATGTTGTGACCGTATCGGCTTATGTATGTATGAATGTTGAGGCGTTTTTTTTTGAAGAATTAACATCGTATCCTTGAAAATATGTACACGATAAGATACGTATGTATGCTTGTGTTCCTGTGTACATGGGTCTCCGTATTGAATTATTGACAAGAAAAGTCCTCCGAGGCACACCTCCATTACTTTTTTTATGCCTTAATGATTATTATGTTGGACGACGTATATAGCCGTAGTATCTATTTATACACGCACACGACACCCACCACATGGGATGATTTATAGCCAAACTCACACACAAAGTGGAGGCACTGACAGCCCATAAGAGAAGACCTTCCTTATAGAGATCGAGTTTAGTTTGAAGAATTATCCCCTGTGGCTATCCTTGTACAATGAAAAAAACAAGATTAATTTTTTGGGGGAAACATTGTTGCTTGTGTTCGATTATTTGAAGAATTCCGACCTGTGTACATGGGTCTCCATATTGAATTCTTGACATCAAGTCCTCCTCCGAGGCACACCTCCATTCAGATCGCGAAAGCCGGCTCTTGACCTTATGGTGGGTCGCACTTAAAGATAAGGTGCTCTGATTCTCCAAGACAACATCCGTTTCTAAGGGCGTGTTTGGGACCTCGATCGCGTAGATTATGAGCGAGAAACACGGAATAATCCCGCCGAACGCCCTATGACGAACACACGTTCGGTGGACGCGCCCCACGCAAAACGCAGATAAATGAACTACGAGCCTCAAAATCGCAAAAGCGGCTCCGAGGCCGTGGTAGCGACGAGCGAAAGCGCGTTCGGAATCCTCGGTCTCAAACAGGCCCTAAGGCATATCCAGATCGTGTAAACCGATCCTCAACATTATATACGATGGGTTCGCTTAAGGGCTCCTACTGTTACTTCGGAATGAGTCCATGGGATGATTTATAGTTAGATGCTCGAATCCAAAGCCAACCAAACATGCTGATGATGCCCACCTTTGTTATTGTAACAGGTGCTCAAGGCATTTGAACCCTCATTTTTTCTGACTACGCCCATAACGAGTCTTATTGTCTTCTCTACCACACTGTCTACCACAATGCCTTTTCATGTGTATGGGTGTTGCCCGCTTGAAGTGGGATCTGCCTTGGCCATGGTAAGATGACAGAGCTTAGATGGCGCACCTGCCGGTGGTGGCCTTTTCCTTTGTGGCGGCTGTAGCCGCACTGACTACAATCAGGTCTCAAGGTTTTGTTGCGTAAGGGCCTTGATCCTCAACGTATTCTTGTTATCTTAGCACCTCTAACAGATATGTAAATGTACAAAGTAGAATGAAAAACAATGGTGGGAATAAATAAATTGTAGCAATACACATTTCATTTCAGGGTTAACAACATTTGTTTCTAAATGGTTGTTGAAGTGCTCGTCAACATCAATGTGGTTACAATTATTTGATAACTTTGCTTCCACCGGCTGTCTTTTGAACGTGCTTATAGGATGACACTGAATAGAACCTAGTAAATGTGTTTTAGTGTTTATTATTTGTTTATGGAGGAGGTGAATATATGTGCAGCGTGTGCGTTTGCAATATAGTAATTGAAAAAAACTAGTAATGCGTACGCTGCCCTAAAAGGAAGGAGGTTTTAACAAGACAATTATCTAAAATGAGACAATTAGTTTTAGTTTGCTGAGTGAGCCTTTACATGCTGATGACGGACGGGATTTTTTTTTTTTTTTAAAAAAAATGCAGCATTCCGGCCCAGCCCAGGCAAAAATTCTACACTGACTTCACTCCTCCCTCCCCTCCCTCTTCTCCCGAAATTTGGACACGACACTGGAAGCAAGGTTCAAATCAAAACCTTCCCTAACCCTTGTATAAGGTGCCGCCTCTCGCCCAAAAGAAAAGAAATCTCGCTCACCGACGAGGCAACAACTGGGGGCGCCGCCGCCGTCGATGCTGGTGCTGCTGCTTCTATCAGGTGCCGCCTCTCGGAAACAAAATGAAATGAAACAAATGAATATTGAATTAAATCTCTGCCCCCTCCGTTGACATCTGCAGCCGGCACCTCTCCTCCGGTCCTCCCTGCCGCTTCCCCTCCCCTTCTCCCATGCAGCTCCCCTATGCAGATCGAGAGTGCTGTTGTGGCCTGCTGCTGCCCCTCTCACATCACTAATTCTGCAGTTGGCTGGTGAGGAAGTTGCCATGGCCATGGGAGGCGATGGTGCGGAGATGGGGGTTTGGCCTTCCCCAAACCCTGCTGGTCCTCCTCTGCTCTTCCTCTTTCTTCTCCCTCTCCTCCCCTTTTGCTTTGCTGGATTTTGGTCGTGGCGATGGGGACGCCCAGGATTTGGACGCCTAGGCGACGACTTCATGGGATCCCATCATACATATATCAAACATAATACTCAATTTGTTTTTCTCAAAATAATTGGGTGTTCCTGAGAATACACATGCATCCAGCTGGATCCGCCCATACTGCAGAGGTCAGGTCAAATCTAGCCGTGGTATGGGTGATTTGCATTTTTGAACGAAGAGCAGTTATTTGAGTGGGAAGGAAAAACAAAATCAGCTTGGAGTTGTTTTTTTTCCCCCAATACACTTGTTGAAGCCAATAAGTTTATTGATTTGATAAATGCATATGTTGTGGTTCTGTGACAATGCACAGTGTTTACTGTTAATTTCTCTCAGGCCTGATCTCTACTGTACTTTAATGTATGGATGTGACGGTTATATTGCTTTGATATTTGTCTGCTTTAATTCAATTGGTTAGTCAAGGGTCATTGATGCATTGGTGATATCTATGTCAATGCTGATTATACAGGAAGTGTGCTTATTTTGTTCATCTTGTTTTCGCTGTTGCTCATATTGATTGACTTCTGTGCTGCTGAAGCTCTCCCTCTTGCTATGTTTTATGGATGTGTTTCCTTGGTTGTGATTTGTGAAGCTTGATTTAATCACATAAGATGCTTTCAGAGTCTTATCTCATGCAGTTGTTTTCCAATTTGTCAGGTTCACCTGTAGTTGATTTTGTAAATTATCGTTATCTCTGTTGCTGCCCCAATGGAAGTTGAGCTGCCGAACATCCATAAAGTGAGTAGCAATTTCCTCTTATAAGTTGTACCCTTGTAGGGTGTACTGATTATTAATTTCACTTTTTCAGCTCTGGTTATCCTATTGTTGTACTCTCCATATCGAAGTATAAGTTGTTCAAGCTTTTCTTGGTAGATTGCTTTTGCTATTTATCTAGACATAGCATAAATCTAGATGCATAGCAAAATCTATTTACTTAGAAAAGCCAAAATGACTTATAATTTGGAATGGAAGGAGTAGTATTTTGACAAATTAACATATTATGATATGTGTTAATGTGTAGGCTACTTCAAGTGGCCATTGGAGTTTAGCGAGCAACCAATATCCACCTGGTAAATTTCCTAAAGTCTCAGTGGGTATCACGATTCCAAGGGCAGGTACTGTATCAAGGGGTGGAGATGCTACCCCAACCCCTACATTTGGGAGGAACTTATCTCAGGAAACTGATGGTTTATCTAGACCAAAAGGTGATAATACTTCACTTCGGGTTTCACAAGAAGCTGTGAACCATGCTGTATCCACTGAAGGGGCTCCTGAAGCTGACCCTGTTACGAAGGTCTCTGTATCACAACCTGATGGCAATGCATGTGAGCAAACAGGAACCTTTTCCTTTGGAACAAGAAAAGAACAAGGCATCAGCAGCCTTGATAAATTGGAGACACCTGAATTTGTGAGTTCCCAAAGAAGACAGAACTTGAGTCTGCAGATAAAGGCAAGCCCAATAGTGAGATGCTCAGGATGAAGTTGTGGGAGATCCTTGGTGGCACTTCACAAAAACAAGCAGGCAGTTGCTTCACCGAACCCTGATGACATTGAGACACTCAATCAGCCTAGAAGTCAAACTGTCAAAGGACCATCTTCAGGGATCAAGGAGGTTTTCACTTCACCTTTTCCTGATAACATCAAGACACCAGATCCACTGAAGCGTCAAACAGTGAACTTCACAAAGTGTAAACTGTCCCTTGATCCAATTGAGTCAGATTCTGATAGTCCAAAAGTTGTTGAAAGAAGACCTGTTACTCGCTCCTTGGGACGCAAGAAAGCACCAACATCATCCTCCAAGAAGCAGAGCCAAAGTGCAAAGAAACCATTATCTACTTTTCGCTCTACACCCAAGAAGAAAATGTTGGACAATGTGTTTACCTTTAATGAGAAATGCACACCTAAAACATTGGATCAGGGTGAAATGAATAAACCCACTGAGTCACCTGGTAGCAGATCTCCTGATTCTGCTAGAAAAAGAGAAAAGAGGAAACAACCACATCTTTCAACCCTTTCTCGAACTGAGGATGAAGGGATTAAAAGTTCTGAAACAAGTTTCACAAAAGGTCAGTACCACACTGCCATTCTGTCATACACTTCAACTTCATACAGAAGAAATTAGTTTGATGTACAACCTGTCCCGTTCGTGTTTAGTGTTGCATATCGGAAAAAGGCAAGTTCAACATGCTTTGTACCATGCCCTAATTGGCTATTCCCTTCTTCATGCATGATGGACCATGTACATGTTTTGGGGGCAAGTCTGTGCCTGTTAGTCTTTCTGGACTTCTGGATCTGTTGGATATATTTAAAATTTTCATTTCAAGTTACTTTACATTTTCAATTTCAACTGTCCAAAAACATATATTTCATGAACTATGACTTTGGCTGTCTCAGCGTGTTGTCATTTGTCTCATTTCTTTGTGACTTCCTTTGTTTGCCAATTCCAGTAAGCTAAAATCTTTTTTTAATCACAAAATATATTCAAACCGAAGATATGATTTTATGTGATCAATAATGGAATAGCAGGAACATTTTTCCTATCCTGCATGGTAGTTTACGATACTTATTTGGCATTATTTGCTATGTGGAGTAGGCTCTTTATTTGGATTTGACTGCATTACTTTTAAGGACTTTGGAAAGAACTTACTGGTATTCCACTGCTATGTTTGGAACAAACTTGACTGGTATTCCACTGCCATGTTCGGAAATAACTTTTAATATCAGGCAGCTCAGGTTCTTCCTAGGGATGCTTTTGGCATGCTACTCATAACTAATATGTGGTTCTTCAAATGCAGGATATAAATCTCACAAAACGGCCTTCAGATATCAATGACCCTGATAAATCTCCTGTTGAGCATATGGGTAGGAAATCAAATCTGAAAGAGGACAGAATGAGCAAAAGACAGTTATCTGCACCTGCTCCTGCCCCCTTTTTCCACTTCTGGTAAAACTGCTTACTTTCCTTCATTGAGTATTTGAGTCCATGGTTAGCAATGCTTAACTTTTTTTTTTTCCAGCAACACAAGAAACTACAGATTCTGATAAAGAACAAGAACAATGCCCAGAAAACTTCCTAACAAGGTTCTGCCTTATCCCTTATGTTAATAAAATTATTATGTATATATCCTAGTTTGTTAGTATGTTTGAATACGCTCTTGATTTTTGCCAGGGATTTTGATCAAGCTTCCAAGCAGCCGGGCCGAAGTGCAAAGAAACCATTTTCTACTTTTCACTCTACACCCAAGAAGAAAATGCAGGGCTATATGTTTACCTTCAATGAGAAACGCACAGCTAAAACAGTGGATCAGGATAATATGGATAAAACCATTGAGTTGCCTGGTAGTGAGTCTCCTAGTTCTGCAGAAGAAAGAGAAAACAGTAAACAACCATCTCATTCACCCCTTTCCCCAACTGAAGATGAAGGGAGTAAAAGTTCCGAACAAAGTTTTGCAAAAGGTCAGAGTACCACATTGTCATTCTGTCATACACTTAATACAGGAAAGCATTTGGTTGGATCATGTTACATTCCCTTTTGTGTTTAGCATTCCATATTAGTAGAAGGGCAACAATACTGTGTACCGTGATCTATTCCTCTCTCCACGCATGATGAGCCATGTGCTTGTTTTGGCACTAAGTCTGTCTCTTAGTATTTCTGGCTTATTAATCTGTTTTATATATTTCAAGTTAGTCTACATTTCCAACTATTGCATCCTTATGCAGAATTCTGAACATATATTTCATGAACGTTGAATTAGGCTGTACCTTTATCTTTCATTTTTCATGACTTTCTTGTTTGCCAATTACAGCAAGCTAAAATAAATTTTAATACAGAATATATTCAAATTGGAGATTCAATATTGTGTGATTAATGGGATAACAAAGCATTTTTAAATCCTGCATGACAGATTACATATATTTAGTTGGTATTATTTTCTATGTTGAGTTTGCTTTTTTATTTGATTTTGACTGCATAACTTTCAGAAGGATGCAGCTCAAGCATTTACCTAAGGATGTTTATGGCATGTGCTCATAACTAATGTGGTTCTTCAAATGCAGGATATAAATCTCACAAATGGTTTTCAGATATCAAGGGCCCTGATAAATCTCCCCTTGAGCATGTGCACAGGAAAAGGAAATCAAAATTAAAAGAGGATAGAATGAGCAAAAGACACTTATCTTCACCTACTCCTTTTGCCACTTCTGGTAAAACTGCATAGCTTCATTGATTGTTGACTCCATTGTTAGCAGTTCATTAATTTTTTTTTCAGGAACACAAGAAACTACAGTATCTGACAAAGAACAAGAACAATGCCCAGAAAATTACCTAACCAGGTTCTGTCTTATGCTGTGTTAATTAATTATTTGTCTTAATCTGTTAGTTTGTTTGACTATATTCTATGTTCTTCATTTTCATCAGGGCATTTGATCAATTAGTAGTGGTTCTGGGAAGGTTCCAAAATAAGATCAAGTCTGAAACAAGCAAGAAAAGTTCTGAGATTATTGCAGCTACTAGAGAGATAATATGTCAGCACCTTGAGGGGGTTGAGGTGCAGATGCAGGCTGATATGTAAGATCTTGTCCTATTGCTACCCTGAAATCAAACCCTCTTATCCTCATACACACACATATACAGGGTCCATATATAAATATACATATCACAAAAACTATAGGTACAGTTGCTTGATACATGTCATTTTGACTGTTATTTTAGGGATAAACTGGTCAACACAGGCAAGTCCAAAAGGAAACGCCTAGAATCTACATTTGAAGGTACCAATTTCGTCATGTTGATGCTTCCAAGCTGGAACCGAATTTTATTTGAGAATTATCATGAGGGATCCCTTTGGCTGTACTTGATCATAGAGCAGTTAATCTCTGAAGATTTGCATTGTTATGCAATATTCACGATTTCTCATTCTCTATTTATCTATTTGGATTATTCAACTCAAGCAGTGTAAAAGCTCTTTATTTTGTATTAAGAACTCTAGTTCTACATATGCATTTTGGAATCTACGGCAGCTATGTGAAATACGTTTTGAATCCTAGCAGTGAGAATTATATCCTGTTATTTACAACTTATCATGTACTTAGTAGAACATAAGAATAGGGTCATAACTAAGTAACTAAGTAACTAACCAAGCATAATAAACAATTGGTGCAAATAGAACCCAAAAAGCCTAGCTTGAATGGTGTCATATTGTTAGATTTGGAGCTTGTAAACTCATTCATCATTCTTCTGTGCTAAAGCATTTTGCCAATCCCATGAAAGATTATTTGAGAATTTCGTTAGTATCATCTCCTAATATGTGCCCCCATTATCCAACATGGATGT
This sequence comes from Hyparrhenia diplandra, assembly GCA_015847255.1. NCBI lineage: Eukaryota > Viridiplantae > Streptophyta > Magnoliopsida > Poales > Poaceae > Hyparrhenia > Hyparrhenia diplandra. Next base: position 100,514 of record JADLZK010002840.1, read on the forward strand.
TTTTTTTTTATTCTTTGTTCTTTGTTATTTGGATCTTTGTGGACCTTGTTGTGTATCTAGGTACATATCTAAGTATGCGGCTGTGTTAAATTTCTTAGTTTACCTGTTTTCTTTTCTTTTTCTTTCTGTTTTTCTTACATGTTATTAGTTAACAAATTATATCTTTTCATACACAGATCAACAAGAAAAGCTAAGGATTCTTCATGAGAAGTTCAAGGAGGAGGTCAACAAGCAGCTTCTGAATTGCAGGAGTTCTCTTGAGGATTTTGAATCCTACCATGCAGAACTTAAGGGAGTAGCTGACAAGCATCTGAAATTTAATTTTTTACAATTTCCAAAAACGCCTAACCTCTGGAATCAAGAAGTAAAATGAAGCATCTGATGGACCATTTGGGGGCGTTGAGTTATTTTCTTACAATGGGCGAGCCGGCACCAGTGGCTAAAAAACTGATATTTGAAACCATGTTAACATTTCTAGAACATCAAGCCTTGTGAAGTAAATACCTGTCAAGCAAGCCTTGCTTATCCGTACATTTCAATTGTATTGACATCTAGCTGTTTCTCTATTTGGAAATATTTTAGTTAGTTTGAACAAATGATTTTGTGTTCATACAGACATTGCTTTGGCATGTTTAACTATAGCCGTGTTCATTTATGTCACTGACCAATAAATCTTTTATTACTCTTACATGATCATCATTTTTTACCACCGACCACCAGAGTTTTGACCATTTAATTTATTCTGTCTTTTATTATTTACATCGACAGAGTCATCCCACAAGAAGCTCCTAGTAAATGCCGAGAAAACAGTAGGCGCTCAGATCAACGATGCAGAAACCAAAATTGCTGAGGTCCAGAAGGTATGTCGAAAGCGGTTTTCAAAGCTCACGTGCACCTTATTGAGTATTTGACCAAATGCACATTATCTTTCTGACACTCCTGCAGAGAGCACGGAAGAGGATGAATGGCCTGAAATACGTGCTCAAGGAGCTGATTACAGAAACTGCAGATTGACTGCTCGAAGTTCCTTCACTCTGTCTAAGTACATATCACTGGTGCAAAGATTAGGATGCACATTTCAAACACGTCTAGGGTTCCATGTGAAAGGGGTACAGGAGAATCTTGATGCACATAGGTTTTGTTAGAAATTAAGTTTTGCAAAGACTGTTTTACTTCCAGACGTCCATAGGATTTTCTGGGTCGTACCTTCAGTTAGGATTTTTGCTACCTGGTCGATGTGCACAGTGCACTGCTGTGTTGGCTGCACTATTCCACATGAGTGGCTAAATATATATATAGAATACCGCAACCCAACGTCTTAAAGGGGTATGTGACCTTGACCTATAGGAGGCCCTTCGTTCTTTCCAATTCTGTTGCGAGCTGGAATACTAATGTGCGAAAGCAGGCAGAATTGTCTTGATGTTAAAAGAGGTTCGACGCTTGCTTGATGGTGTGCACTGAAATCAAATGGGGTAGTTTGGTGGTGCATCGATGATTGACCTGTTTGCTGTGCCGTTTATGTTTGTTTATGCACAGATTTGCAATGCTGTTGTTCCATCTTTTCTGTCGCTTTTTCATGCATCTGTGGTCTTGCGGTTTCTTTGTGAGTTTCCGTTTTCCCACCCAATTGATTTTGTGACGATATGTAAAAGTGTATCAAATGGAGGGAGTAATGAGTGTATAAAACAGTTGAAATGGGCAGTGGATTTAAGCAATCACAGAGGCGGGGGTGGGGGGGTGCTGCAGTTGATTTCATAAGCAATCACAGGCAGGTCTGTTAGATCACACAGAGGTCACAGTAAGGAGGGCTAGTCAAATGAACACATCACACCTTTATCAGATCACACACAGACCTTGTTCTTAAGATAGTCTGTTAGCCATCGGTGAGACAGAAACTTCAAACTTGCCGGGTTCTTTCTATTGTATTGCTGCGATTCCTAGGTGCATCATGTCCTAATTAGCGTACAAGTATTTGGAACATTGTAGTTTCCACGGAAACTGCAAACACAGAGAGGAGGGTGTGGGTGCATGTACTTGATTCCAACATGAAATGGAATTCTCCTGAAAAGAACAGAATATAATCTCACGCCAGTTGACGAGCCAGGCAGGCATCTAATCCATGCTGTCGGTCTACTCTACTGGACTCGACTGGCATGAGCACGCATGAATGAATTCCTAACGGTTCAGGTTCAGGTGCCCTTTCCACTAATAATAAAACGGAACAACAGCTAGGACACCCAGCATAAACAGTGGTGGCCAGTGAACATCTGGTTCCCTCGGCTAAGGGACCATTATATTTGGAACAATCACATATTATCTTTTTTGATCTGCCTAATTTTTGTGAGGTTTGCTTATCAGCAGCAACTGAGCCTAGAGTTCAGGGCCTAATCATAAAACTGATAAGTCTGTAAGATGTGGCATCTGTCAACTAGTTCTCCCAAAAAAAAAAAAAAAAAAACCCCAAAGCGACCCCAAATGCCTCTGATGCTCCCTCCCTATTTGCAGATGATATAAGAAGTAATTTTTGTTTTGCATATCTGAAACGGTGCTCAACTCCGCTAATATAAGTGTCTCGTCCACATGTGTCTTGGGGGAATAAGTCAAACCTGCAACATTTCTTGAGCCTAACCTTGAACAAAACTGAAATATGGGGATTTAGTTGAGTTTAGTACAAAGTTTTTCAAGAAAACCAACAGATTTCCCTGGAAAGCAGGTAGTATACCTTTGTACGCGAGAGAAAACATGTAACGTACAGTACGTACGCAGCTGTAGTCGTCGGTTGCAGGTGGCGAAGCTGGTGCTGGTCTGGTGGACCCGTTACCGCGGGCCGCGGCGAACCCAACGCATCGACGAGGACAATCCAGGACGCCATAACGAAGCTGTCGCAGGCCAATCCAGCTTCTTCAGCTTCAGCCTGTGGTACTCTACGTCCATCATGACCATAGACTCCTCGTCCTCTACCATCATCAACCGCCTCCATGGCGCGGCACTGATGATGATGCTTCCTGTACATCTCCATCTGCAAGCTGTCCAGCTCTGTCCGTGGCAACGAGCGAGCCAAACGGTCTGGAAGCCCTGTTTCTGTTTGCGTGGCCACTCTGGCTCTCTTCGGGAACTTCGATGGATCCAAGCTACAACTCAACAGTTCCCCCTGAAGTTTGCCCATCTCGTTTGCGTTTCTCGGTTCAATTCAATTCTTTGCTCCAACTCTTTGAATCATTGCTCCAGTTCTAGCCTCATTTTCTCTTTACATTTCAGAACAACCGTTGTTCAAAAACGTATACTCTACTATACTATACAGGAAAAATAGATAAAAGTAGATGCAGTCACACACAGACACAAAGAAAAAGGAGCAGCAGAAAAAACAAGGAAGAAATCGACGAACGAGCTCTCATCTCTCACTGATTACAGAACTACCACTAACAGTACCACCACCACCCTGCCCGCTCCGACTCCGACTGAGCTCGCCGTCATCATCGTCGGCCGCGCGAGCCGGCCAAGAAGATGACCTCGCCCCGCACTCGACGCACCTCCCTTCCTCGCCGTCCTCGGAGCCAGAGCCAGAGCCACCGCCACGGCAGCCCACGATGACGACGGCGTCGTCGTCCAGGCCGCCCCGGCCCGAGGCCGGCGTGGCGAGGAACGTCGGCCCTCGTCGCCGGCCATGATGACCACCACGTGCTCCCGCCAATGCTCCCCGGCGACCGCCTTCCCGGCCGCCGCAGCCTTCCCGTCGTCGCCGGCCCGGCGTTCCAGGTCGTCGTCGTCGTCGTTGGCCGGTTCCCTCGCGGCCAGGATGCTGCCGGACAGCTTCCAGTAGGAGCAGGCCAGCGCCAGGAGCGACAGCGCGATGAGCCCCAGCATGGCTGCAAGCCCGCCGAAGAGGTACGGCACCGGCGACTGCCACGCCGAGTGCGTCGCCGCCGTCGTGCTCGGCCTCGGTGACGGCGCCGCCCCAGGGCCGCGGCCCATGGTCATCGGGTCCTCCGCGCCTGCTGGCCACATGTGGTTTCGGTGATCTCTCTCAGTGCATGCCACTGCCGGTCAGCCAGTGACACCAACCAGCCTCTGGAGCAGCTGTGTCTCTGTTGCTGCTGCTGCCGGCCTCGCTTGCGTTTCTTGTCTGGACTCTGGAGCAGAGGGGAGGGGAGGGAGACGGCCAAGTGTTCGTCAGGTTGGTGATGACGAAAATAAATGGCAGTGTGAGGCAGTGCTTGTACTTTGCTCTGGCCGTATTTATAGACTACTACGTAGTTTCATTAAAGGGACTAGTAATAGCATGCAAGTTGATCACAAATCAAGCAAAAAGATTTAATTTAGTTTAGTGTTGCCATATCGTTTTTTTTAGATCAAGTCTTTTACTTTTTTTTTTTTTTTTTTTTTTTGAGATTACAAAGACAACGCAGACGCTCAACACGCACACACACACTCACCCCTATGAATACACGTACGCAAACCCCAAAAAGAAAGGCCGGAGTTAGTGTTGTTGTATCTATAATACTTTGAAATAGGATAATATTAATAGTAACTAGAATTTAGCACAATATAATTGTAAAGCTGAAAAAGTTAATTCTTTCTTCAAAACTAAAGTATACAGTAGGAATTGTCCCCGATCCTACAACAAAGATATTCCAAGCACGAGCACCTTGGTTTGCTTCAATTGTTGTCATGGTCAGTTACAAAAAGCAAACACTGTTTAGCTTTGCGACGTACTATAGCATATCTGTGAGCATTTCTGCCAAAATCTCACAAGTTAAAGACACGGTCTTATCTATGAACCGTAAGTGGATCGAGCATTATATGGCTTTTTTATACAATTTGCGCACCGTGGCTTACAATTTGCCAATTTTATAAGTAAAAATAACTCTACAAGTGGATCTATTAGAATGGCTCAACGACACTTTTTTTTTTTTTTTTCTTGGCTTACCTACGTCTCACAAACACCTCTAATATTTGCTCATTCTTTTTTTCTTTTGGAGATCATAAAATTAACACCGAGTAATTGAACCATGGATGCTCTTATTCGGTTACCGGTCTTTTTATCAATACCATATTGAACAAGTTGTTTTCATGATAATGTCTATATTCAGTTCTAGCGCGCAACCAAAGTATCTCACTTTATTCTTTCTACTATGGTGGAATATACACATGTAGTGCTCATATCCTTTCCTAGAAAGCATATATCTCTTCTAGTGTACGTACGTAAACAATTTCTCTGCTTGTAATGCTAGCTGATATTTTTAAAATATGATATTTCTTTTTGAACTATTTGTGTTCATGAAAATGCGCTGAGTTTACCAAAACAATTGAAGGGTCCTTCTCGACATAAAAGATACAATTACTAACTTCTTTTAGTTGATAAGATGGCTCCACCCATTTCAGGACAAGCAAACCACACCTCACCACAATAATTGAGCACTAGGGCGAAATTCACTTTTGAAGTGGTAGAGATACATTTCATTCCTAAACGTCCATAGGACCATATACCAATGAAAAGGTGAAGAGTAGGGTGGAATTTCGTATGGTTTTTTTTTAAAGTTTTATTGCCTGTTTGATTAGGCTCCAATCTTAAGAGGATTGGAAGGGATAAAGTCCCTCAATCCTCTTTAATCCCCAAAATCAAACAACCCTATCCATTTGCAGTGCATCAAAAGTCAAGACATATGGAATTTTCAAACCCCCACAAATTTTATCTCAATATGCAAGCTATCAACTCATTTCTTAGTATTAATTAAACTATCCACACCATCTCGTACTAAAGCCGTGTCACCTCACTAACTTGTAACCTATTAATGCAAGACATCCATATCACCTCGACTTATTATTTGCTGTTTTGTTGTTCCATTAGTTTATAATTCGATCTATTTATTTTAGTTTTTTTTATTAAATTGTTTCCTTGCCATGTCCAACTTTGATAGGAATTCATGCAAACATGTAGATCGATCTAACTACATTCAACAATTTGATTTTTAAGAAATTCAACAATTTGATTCCATTTTTCCATAAAAAAGTCTCAAGGGGCTCATGGCTCAATGGTAAAGCCAACACGTTCAAAGGTATGCTTTTCTTGGATTTAAGTATTCCATCATCCGTCGATAAAAAACCAAAAGTTCCATAATCTCATAGGGGTAGGGTCGGCAAAAGTGTAATCTCAAAAAAAAAAAAAAAAAAAAGTATTTTGTTTCGGAAGAGACAAAATAAGCGCTTTAATAATTGTGTGGCTTGCTCTGTTCAACCTCTCCCTAAGCCAGTCCTTTCTGCTAAAGGCGGCAATGGAGAGCTCTCATTTTTTGAGAGAAAGGTGCTGGAACGTTTTCGAGCTTTTGGATACCGTGACACTTGCGACACCGGCCTATCCTACAATGCACGATCAGAAGTGTGTTTGTCCTGGGTACTGTTGATGACGACAAGATGAAAATCACATGCATGCATATACAAAACTAAAGGGTTCTTCCCACTCTCATATCCTTTTTCAGATTAGTGACATAAATAAATGGACACATTTCTTGTGACAACGAAGTACAAATATATGAGGAGAGAAAAAAAAAAATCCCAAAATAAGCAGGGTTTTGCAGGGCTTTTGTTTTTTGTTGTACTAATCCATAACATGCATGGTAGATTCACTCACAGATAAAGTTGGAACAATAACGATCTTATTGCACGTGTAAATTATTTTTTTCGTAAAAAAAAAAGAGAAATGCATGAGATTTTTTTTCCTCGGTCGAAAAATAATAATAATAATAAAAACAAATTGCATTGTGAGGAAGGAGTTGAAAGGTGAAGACGAATCTATCTGCATACCCAATCCAGGCAGCTTTTGCTTTGCCACCTTTCTCATCCGGGCGGACACGGCTGATCGAATTGGCGACAGACAGCAGCCTCTTGCATTTGGGTGGGCGATCGCAATCAGTCCCTGTTGCTGTTGCTCAGTCCCATGCATGTCCTTAGCTTTGGTCCTGTCGTCACCGGGCTTGCAGTAGCAGAGACGCAATGAATTGCACGCTGGATTAGCTAGCTTGATCTGTCCCCAGCCCTTTGATTACCTGTAGGTTGCGTATTAATTAGCTAGTACTTCGGTCATTGGATGTTATACGGAGATCGACGACATCAGTAAAGAGATTTTCTCTCCTGCTACTTGAGTAGAGAATATCCTCACGTGCATTTACTCTTAAGAGCAAAAATGATCAGCATTCAGTGGTCGGCAGCTGTGTAGCAGATCACCCATGTTTGACTTAGGAAACATCATATCTGATTTTCATTTTAATCTCAGGGTGTCTGATTGAGCTGAATCACCTAGCGTACCTGTCATTACTTGTGCATGCTAGCATCTAGCACCAGTGGGTGGGAGGACGAGGACGACGTTAACCAAGCTAGCCAGGCCTGTCAGTAATCCGGCCTTCCCATCGATCCCATGCATGATTTACCAACCATTGGGGAATCAGGGGATACGATCCAATCATAGAGAGAGAGTTGTTGATCGAGCTTGAGCAGTAGCATAGCAGCTCGGATCACCTGATCTGAGTGTCCCACTGGCACTGGCATGCATGAGTGTGCCGGCCACCGGAGCTATAGCCCGGCATCAGCAGAGGCGTACCCGCTGGCTCCCGCGCTCCAGGATAAGCTCGAAGCCCCAAAAGGCGCAGCGCCAAGATGCCCAATCCAAAAGCAACAAGGCGGCCGGCCGGAGACACGGAGAAAAAGGACCTCGCTCTCTCATATCCGACGATGCTCCATTTACCATCAGAGCTTGAATGCATTGCTCGCCGACAAGGCAGTCGCTGTAGCGTTACTGTGACCGGAATGACGACGCTGGCCCAAGCGATGGGACACTAGCGCACTGAAGATCCTGCTCGCAGCAGTCGCATGCAGCGAGTAGTAACAATTAATCGATCTAATCCGAAGATGCCAGTGTACGTTTACAGGAAATAGGATGGTTTCTGTTTCTGATTGCAAATATTCTTCAGTGTCATGACGCCAGTGTTTACAGCAAATATACATAGGATGGTTTCTGTTCTGATTGCAAATAGTCTTGAGCGTCCTGTGGAGATGGAACAAGAACCGAACCTTGCGATGCATATCCATGATCGATCGGTGATGAGGTCGTCAATATATGCAGCTGCCAATCGACATCGAGCGGCAGTTAGAGTTACTCAGGTGTAAGGAATATCCGCATGGCTGCAAGTCTAGTCACTGCCCACGGAATACTTTGAAATTCAGTGCGTTCAGGAAGGAAGGAATTCAGCTTTCGGGCTGGTTGCTCTAGGCCTTTAAGGTCAACCTGCTGCCGATTCTTCTCAGCGTGCAGTGCAGGTTGCTCTGGAACTCGATTTGGATGCTCAGCAAACTGTTGTGCACGTCTGTGGAAGTGCTGTGCTGAGGCGATATGCACTGGCAACTCTGTACTGAGAAGTTCAGGGTCTGGAGGAAAGACGAGAGGAATCTGAGATCGATGTTCATATACTGCCTGCTTCCTTGTTAGAGTACCTTTATACTATGTTCATAGTTGCGGTTCCAGGATCTGATGCCGCCGCAAAACATCAAATCCTTAACCAACCTCGCTACTGTTTCAGAAATTGTACTCCCTCCGTTCCACAATACTTGCAATTCTTTTGACTCATATAAATCGTGTTTGACTCGCTTCGTCTTATTCAAATTTTTTATGTAAATTATTAAACAAACAAAACGTCATTACAATATCTTTAGTGATGTAATAAGTCATAACAAAAGTGGTAATATTTATTAAAAAAGTTGAATAAGACGAGAGGTCAAATACAGCTTTATATGAGTCAAAAGAAAGAATTATCATGGAACGGAGGAAGTACTCTCTCCGTCCGCAATTAAGTTCACGTTTAGGTTCTCGCACGGAAACCAAGAAGGGGTTTATGCGCCATCAGATGAGTTTGTGGTTGGGAAAAACGGAAGCAGTCAGGAGGTCCATCGGTTTTATTTTTTTACCATTTCTTTGGTCTGCCATCTCCTGCTAGACATTGGACCTTGTGCAACATGACCTTTTATTTTCGGAAAAAATTTGAATCATAGAAGTGAGGTTATTCATGGACGGAGGGAGTAATAAATTGTTTTTTTACTGTTCCAGGTTCTGAGATCGCTACGCAGAAATTGTATAAATTGTTTTTTTTTACCTTTTTACTGTTCCATGTTCTGAGATCGCTACGATAACCTATGCACAGAAAAGCTAAAACGAGTTGGGTATTAAGTTTATATAAATCTAATAAAATAATTATAAGGAACCCTATCATCTTTTTCAATGTTGAAATAGTTTTTTCCGAAAATGATTTAATGTTTTTTGAAAGATATTAAATGTTGTCTTGTATATATTAAAATCCATAATATTATTAATTAATAAAAAATTACTTTTATTAGTAAACGTCCTTTAACAATGATTTAAATTTAAAGATGTTTAAATGTTTTTTTAATAGGATGAGTAGTTGAGGTAAAAAACCTTGAACATATATAGATACGTAACATTCTATCTTTGCTTTGCATGATTATATATAGATACGTGCTAGTCAGGTGAAAAGAAAAAAAAAGTGACTATTACTCCATGATAATAATGTTATGATGGTGCAGTGAACACGATTTTATTGGTTACAGGAGCAAATATTGTACGTGTTGTATTGGCAACAAAACCATCTTGTGGAGATAGAAAAAGTACGAGGTCCAGGCCGATACTATTTGACTAGAGTCTAGGAGTTTGTTAGGAAACCGATCGATTGGGAATTTGGGATCACAAAAGAGCTAATTGAGGCACGTATAGCTAGGGTTAGTCGAAAACCCTGCGCCCTCTGCTAATCCTAATCGGTGCGCCGCCACTCGCCATGCCAAGTTGCGACGGCGACGAAGGCTGCCGCCGTTGCAACAAGAGGCGCCGAGGATCCGCTGATTGCACGGGCGGCAACGAGGACGGCGACTCCGAGCGCATCAACCAAAGATACTGCGTTACGGCTGCAGATTACGTGGACGGCGACGGCGACGGCGACGGCGACGGCGATATGCATGGGGGCTCGACGTCGATGAGGACGTGGACTACTACGACTACGGCGAGGACGGCGGCGACGATTACATAGACGACGAGGAGGAGGACGGTGGTAGTGCTTCAATCTATTACGACAGCGACGGCGAGACAGAGGAGATCCACCTGAAGAAGGAGAGGTACAGAGTTCTGACCGAGGATGATGTCCGCGATCGGCAGGACGCCGACACGGCCATGGTCGCCGATGTTCTATCCATCCCGCCGGGCATCGCTGCCATACTTCTCCGGCACTTCAAGTGGCGCGCCGACGACATCCAGGGGAAGTGGTTCTCCGACGAGCACCGCCGCATCTGCGACGCCGTCGGCCTAATTCCACCAGACGACGCCGTCCCCGCCAACAAGGACGCTGATCGGTCAGAAGTCGTCTGCGGCATATGCTTGGACGATTTCCCCAAGCGCAAGATGCGATCGGCGGCGTGCGCGACGCACCTCTACTGCCGCGCGTGCTGGCGCGGGTACATCGCCGCGGCGGTGGAGAACGGCGCGCGCTGCCTGTCCCTGCGTTGCCCCGACACGTCGTGCCGGGCTCCCGTGCCCCGGGAGCTCGTCGACGCCGCAGCCGAGGAAGCCGACCGGGCCCGGTACGCGAGCTTCGCGGTCCGGTCCTACGTGGAGGACAGTGGCGGCCGGATCAAGTGGTGTCCCGGTCCCGGGTGCGCCTGCGCGGTGGAGTTCCTCGGCTGCTCCTCCGACGCGCCCGATGTGTCGTGCAAGTGCAAGCACGTCTTCTGCTTCCGGTGCGGCGAGGAGGCGCACCGGCCGGTGACGTGCGAGACGGTGCGCGCGTGGACGGCCAAGAACGCGTCCGACTCGGAGAACGCCAACTGGGTGCTGGCGCACGCCAAGCACTGCCCCAACTGCCGCAATCCCATCGAGAAGAACCAGGGCTGCAACCACATCTCCTGCCGCTGCGGCCACCACTTCTGCTGGCTCTGTCTCCAGCCGGCCGGCCGCACCGGCCCCGGCGTCCACTACGCCTGTGGCATGGACAGCAATGTCCCCGTCTCCAGTTTGCCGGTCACCAAGGAGGAGCGCAAGAGGCGCCAGGCCAAGGCGTCGCTCGACCGCTACCTCCACCACTACGAGCGGTGGGCGGCCAACCTCGCGTCGCTCGACATGGCGCTCAAGGACATGGACATGCTGCAGGACTCGGGGCTGACGGAGATGGCCGCCGCGGTGGGATGTGAGGAGACGGAGCTCGGATTCCTCGTGGAGGCGTACGAGCAGGTGGCCGACTGCCGGCGCGTGCTGCGGTGGTCGCACGCCTACGGCTACTTCCTTGACCCGGAGCGCGACTACAAGAAAAGGGAGCTGTTCGACCACCTGCTCAACGACGCCAACAACGCGCTCGAGCGGCTCCATGGATGTGCCGAGGTCGAGAGGAAGGAGCTCATCGGCGCCCCGTCGTCCTCAGGCGACGGCGCTGGCGTCGTCACCACCAAGAAGGAAATGTTTGACGCCTTTAGGATGAAGCTCAACAACCTCATCAGGGTCACGCGGCAATACTTTGAGAACCTCGTTAAGGCGTTCGAGAACGACCTGCCAGAGATCTTTACAGTCAACTTCACTAGTGCCGAATAGTTTTGTTTCACTCGTTTCTTGTACGGCATTATTAATTTAGCAACATTATTGGAAGAGTACTGGATGCATCAAAAACAATGAACTGGGAGAGGGTCATCTGAAGTGATAATGAGATGTTTGTTTTGCTCTTACAAATGATCACTAGAATTCCTAGTTGAGCCATTTTCTAGTGCCACAAACATTAAATTAATTTAGCAGCATTGCAAAGATCACATAATGTACAGTCTCTCTCCTTTGCATCCAAAACAATGAACTGGGAGGGGTTGTTTTGCTTTTACAATAATCACTGGAATACATTTGGCTAGTTGTTGACATGAATTAGGGCTCCACCCCAACATACTTGAGGGTCTTGAACGCCCACGAGGTTGCTCACAACCTGCATGTCGGTAAGAACAAGAGCATGATCGATCAAAACCGACCGATGTAGAGCTCGTTCTTGCCCGAAAAAGCTTCAGAACGCCCTCTGGAAGGATCCGTCAGGAGAACGCATGTGTGGGGTCTTCTAGGATCAGCAAGGCCACCTAGAATACCGACAAAATTCGCGGAGAACGCCGCCGGACATTAGATTAGAGGGATTGAGAGAAGAGAAATAGGGTTTGAGGAGTTGGTAGTTGATCTTTGATCGATTGGATGTAGGTGAGATTAAAGAGGTAGGGTTTGAGGAGTTGGTAGTTGATTTTTGATCGACTAGATGTAGGTGGGATTAAATCGGTCATTAACCTCTTGTTATATAAAGTCACCAAACCTTTCCAAAAAAACGAATAGAAACGAGATCGGTTCGGAACGGATCACCCCCGGCATACGCGCCGGACACCAGGATCGGGGGCGCCGGACGCCCACAGAGCCTCACAAGAGGGGCCACCGGACGCCAGCGACTTAGAGTCCAACGCACGCCGGACACAGTCCAGAAAGCGTGGCTTGCTGCCCTCTTTGTCGAATCTTCTAATTATTTGTCCACCTTGTTGAACTCCAAGCATGTCCACGCAGTGTTTGACACGTTAGGTCATCAAAAATCATGTTTGGACGTTTTTTTTGGTGCCAACACTAGTCTAATGGTGCGTGACATGGGTTAATTATCGCAATTTTTAAATGAGCCATATAACAAACTAATTACAAGCATTAGCGAAGGAAATTTCGGAAGAAAACGAAACATGGGCCGAAAAAATTTCACCACTCCAGGACGGCCTTTCGTTCATTGGGCTTAATTCATGTAACACCGTGGCTTGGGCCTCCAACATCTCCAAATGGGCCGTTGTCGCCAAGTGTGACGCGGATACGAATAATTCCGACACGTCCAGCGATAATAAGTGAAGGCAAAGCACGCGCAAAGCCACCACCGCGTCATCGTCTCCATCCAAGCAAGCGAAGAGGCCCGCCCCGTCGAGATCTTCTCTCCCTGCCCGCACCGCCGCCGCCATGGACGCCGTTGACTCGGTGGTCGACCCGCTCCGTGAGTTCGCCAAGGACAGCATCCGCCTCGTCAAGCGCTGCCACAAGCCCGACCGCAAGGGTAACTGACTGCTAAACTCCAGATCCCTTCCCTCGTCCCCGTATGTTGCTGCTGGCTCCGAGATCGGACCGGATCTGACGGGCTTCGATTCGATTCGCGCAGAGTTCACCAAGGTCGCCGCGCGGACTGCGATCGGCTTCGTCGTCATGGGGTTCGTCGGATTCTTCGTCAAGCTCATCTTCATCCCCATCAACAACATCATCGTCGGCTCCGGCTGATCCGTTCCCCTCAGGTATACTTTCCAGTCACGTCTCTCCTCCTGGCCTGGCTTCCAGTGGATGTGTACAATTCGGTAGATCTCTTGGAACGAGCCACATGCTTAGGAGAATTCGGCACTGTTATATCTTGTTGTGTTAATTGTTCTGCCGAGATTGGTTTGTCTGGGACCTGTGGAAATTTCGATTAGGTGATTGGTGATTACTTGGTGGGAATTCAGCGTAGGTCTTTGTCTTTGTCTTTAATGCTATTGTGAGTCTGTGACTATTAGTAGTGCTAGTGAGATTTATTGGTACTGTGACTATTAGCTGGGTGAGAATTCATCAGAATATGAACTTCTGATGATAGAGATAAACAGTGAAAATATGTGAAGTGCTTTGTATTCGGGTATGAACTTCTGATGATAGAGATAAACAGTGAAAATATGTGAAGTGCTTTGTATTCGGGCTTCCTGCATAATTTTCAGATATATTTTCGCAAACAGTACTTGAGCTGAATATGGAATATGAATCTCGAGCCTTTAACTACTGAGATCTGTAACCTTCCATTGTAAACCAAGGTTTGGATTGTCTCCTGAATGCCTTTGCATTGCCCACTGAATATGGTACAGTGCTAGTTTTGCATTGTCCCCTGATTGCCTATCTAAATATGGTACTGTGCTAGTTTTGCATTGTCCCCCGAATGCCTTTGCATTTTGTATTTCCTAAATGTGGGATTTTATGGATTAATGAGATGACCAGGTTTTGTGTTCAATTAACCGATGCTCTGAACATCCCGTGGTCTGTTTGAAACAACTTGATCATTTCTAATGTTTTTTTGTTGGCGTTGATGCAGGCTAGAGGCTGCAGGAGTGGACAATGGCGTCACTACCTTGGAGGCGGCACTGTTTTCAGCCCTGAATCCCTGATATCAGTAAAGCAATATCACTTATGTTGTTAAGGACAACTCCCATATCTTTTGCTCTCTTAATAGAGGATGTGTTGGTTTAGACCTGGAACTCTTTTTGTACCTGTGAATTAGCAGATGACAAAACTGAATGCCAGGTTTCTCGATTGTTTTGTGGTACGGCATGGTTCATAATTTGCTTTTTGCGGTTACTGGTAGGTTTCTGGTGTTGTTAGTACATACAGCGGTAGCAATTCTGAATATGTAATTTTCGTACAAAAGGTACCAAAGCTACAAGGCTGCGTGCTACTAACTATATCTGAGGCTTCGAGTTTTGATGAATTCACTGCGGTCGTCCAATTGCTTACTTTACCGTTTCTGTTGAATCCAATGAGGATTGACAGCAAATTGCTTACCTTATCGTAGCAAGAGAACCCGGGAAGTTTGAAGTTTCTGTCTCGTTGATGGCTAACAGACTCTCCTAAGAACAAGGTCTGCGTGTGGTCCCTCCGATCAAAGTGTGATGTGTTGATATGGACTAGACTACTAATATCCCTCTTTACTGTGACCTCTGTGTGATATAACAGACCTGCCTGTGATGGCTTATGAAATCAACTGCAGCACCCCCCTCAGACTGGCTGTAATTGCTTCTGAAATCCACTGCACTGTTTGAACCATTTGATACACTCGTAAGTATACCCTCCGTCCACAAATAAGTGCACTTTTTTGACTTTTATCAAACTTGTTTGACCATTCGTCTTATTTAAAAAAATTAATAAATATAATTTATTTTGTCATAACATAAAAACATCTCTAATGATAAATTAAGTCATAATAAAATAAATAATATTTATTAAAACTTTCTAAATAAGCACCAATGGTCAAATAAGAATGATAAAAGTCAAAAAAGTGTACTTATTTGTAGACGGAGAAAGTACTCCCAACGTTAGTCAACTGCAGCACCGGATTCTAGAAGGAGCGAGCAATCAAACGAGTGGTCCAAAGGCTTCCACGTAGCTCCTAACCTCCCAACGTTAGTCATCTGCAACTACTGAGCTGCTGCAGCCGCTAGTTGTCCCCTACAACCTATATTATGGGAAAAAATTTGAACACCGGATGTACAAATATTATCGGGACGGAGGGAGTACGTCACAAGCTGGTGGGAAGAAACTCGTAAGGTCACAAATGCATGAAAAAAGCGAGAGAAAAGATGGAACGACGACATTGCAAATCCGTGCATAAACATAAACGCACCACAAACAAGTCAATCATCCATGCAACTCTGCACATCGACCAACTAACTGAGGATACGATTCAGAATCCTATAGACATCTCCTGTGCATCACAAACAGATACGATCGGGCAGTCCCGGTTCGCCACTCACACGACCGTTTGCGTGAAGAGCTTCTTGAACCAGATGCCGATGTAGTGCTTCTTGGACTTGTCCGGGAAGAAGAGGCCGAGCTCGAAGTTGCCGCCCTTGGAGACCAGCGTCTGGTTCCATGGGACAGAATGGCCCAAGGTGAGTGTGTCATCAGTCGTCGCTCCGCTTATTTGGAGGTGCAGGCTGGCTTAGAAATCTTTGTATAATTTTGGTCAACGTGAATTATTTTGATTCTCTGAGATTTCAGAATGACTTTAGAATTTGAAATTTGAAATAGAGGGAGCACGTACTGCTAACGAGGTACAAAACCTATCGCCGTGTGACTGTGTGAGTAGGCTAGATAACAGGCTGGCTTGTTTCGACTCGTTGATATAATAACGAGGTAGCTTGGGTCGGCTCGTTATCTTAACGAGCTCAAACTCCAGCTCGTCTCGGCTCGGCTTATTATCATAATGAGCTAAAACTCCAGCTCGGCTCGGCTTGTTAAAAGCTCGAGCTAGCTGTTAAGCTCGCAAGCCACGTATAGAAAATACATAAAATACTATACACAAAATATAATGACTGCTTTTTGTAAAGTCTAATAATAATAATAATACAAAATGTATTATATTCACCCGCCTTAAATTGAAAAAAAAAATATGTGGTAACATATATAATGCATGACATGAAGTAATACAAACTAATATAGATTTTGATGATGGATGTATAGCTAGGACCATTATGATGTGGGGTTCAGAGTTCAGATAACTGCAGCTGCAATGAAGTGTGTGCAGTGAAGTGTGCAGCTGGGAGTTAATGCTTCAAAACAACGGCTGTGTGTGAAGATACTTAACAATTCGATGTGCGCTGTGATGCAACATCGAGAGACCATTTCCAAGTTAGTCTTCAGAGTCAAAGAAAAAATGATACGTAGCTCAGTAAATCCTGAAAGTTTCAAATATGACGTGAAGGAACCTGGACCAAACCCCTCGCGTGCAGTGCAGGCCTGCGCTGATTGGATGGCTAGACGGAGGCTTGGCTTTCAGCCTGGTCCGCCGTATGCAAACCATCCCAATCAGCCTGCTCGCGGGGTGTGCAGCGCACATTCCACGCACATTCCAAACAAATGAAATGTCCCTCTCTAACCGGCCTGTCTCTGTCCAGCTGATAAACCCAACAAAATGCTCTTGCGTGAGATGAGCCTGGTGCCTGGTGGCCACGGGCCTGGCTGAGTGGTAGGAGTACGAGCCAGGATCAACTCTTCTGCCAACCAATCACGCCCTAATCTCTTCCGTCAGAGATAATCTGCAGGAAAAAAATGCTTTCGAGATGGAGTCCGCATGATGCTACGAGGCTGCAGTGCTGCACCTGCATTTGCACTGGTTCAAAGGCATGGTAAAAATGACCAGAGCAGCATAAATGACATGCAAGGTTCATTACTAGAGGATGAATTTCATCAGTGATCTGAAGAAAAACGATCATCATGATATCTTAGAGTAGGTGCTCAGATTATCCCATATAGGACCCATACCAATCATGGCTGCACGGCCAAACGGGAAACACTGACAAAAATAGACAGTTAGAAGTTGGAAGTATCACATCAAATCCAATTCTATATTGATGAGAAGTTCCCTTCCTCATTTATATTGGTCCCTGTACTGGCAATTGCATACAGTGCCGTTGCAACACACCAATCCAGCCTAATCCATGCATCATCCATCATGCCATGTATACCTACAGTAATTTAAGTTACACAATCCAAGAACAATGACTCTGGAATTCAATATAGTGCAAAATTAACAGCGAGCCAATGATTCTTTGAGATTTTTTTTCGAAACCGGGACATTGCCCGTTTTGCATTAAGAGAAGTGGGATAGTTTAGTTACATCCTAGACATACAACTGGCGAGATGCCAAAGGTATACTAGGCAACACACTAACAAAAGGCACCGGCTAGAACGGTGGAGCTAACAAGTTGTGCTTAGGAAGAAACCTATTTTGCGACTGAGAAGAAAAATCGCCGACACTAAGGAAGCACGCGGAGCAGCGGCGAAACGCCTTGAAATCCCGCTAGCACCCAAGACTCGCCTTCGTCAAGCAAGACCTGAAGCAGTCGATGAGGCGTCACTCCAGCGCCGGTGCCATCAAAAGTGCGCCTGTTTCGTTCCTTCCAGATAACCCAAGACACCAGCAGAACGGCGGAGTCGAACGGCCGTCTAATGTCTTGTGCCACCAATCTGCGGGACTGAAGCCACCAGTCGACAAGCCTGGAGTCCGGCCGGGGGCACAGATGGGCGAGGCCGACGCGTGAGAATGATTCTTTGAGATGGTAACGTGTCATTTTCATGGGTTCAATCTTTTTATCCCTTGCTGCGCATTGCATTCCTCTTTACAAATTATATACAACAGCAGGAAGTTTCATTTCATATTATACAAAGTGTACATCAGATATGCATCATGCATGATTACACGAGCAGGACAAAGTGTTTTTTTTTTTCCTTTTTTGGTCGAGCACGAGCACCGAACGCAACGATGGAGACACCAAACCTGGATGCCCAGGACCAGGAGGATCGCGGCGTCAGCCAGCCTTAGCTCATCGGGACGGCGACGGTGGCGCGACAGACGGGGCAGGCGGGCGTCTTAGCAAGCCAACGATCGACGCAGGCGGCGTGGAACGCGTGCGTGCAGGCCGGCATCCCGCGCCACCGCTCCCCTGCGCGCGGCGCCTCCAGGCACACGGCGCACGACGCCGACGAGGAGTCGGAGTCGGCGGCGGCCTCGTCGCCGACGCCGTCGCCGTCGCTGGGGAAGGCGAAACTCGGGAGGCGGTGGATGTCGTCAGACGAGAGCCCCGCCGCGCGGAGAGGAGAAGCAGGGTCGAGCGACGGGACGCGGTATCGGCTTCCACGGTGGTGGCGGAAGGCGCGCGCGGCGAGGACGAGGACGAGCAGGAGCAAGGCGGAGGCCGCGGCGAAGAGGACGAACACCGCCAGCGCGGCCGCCATCACGGCCGCCTGCACGGCCAGCGACAGGAGCCGCGCGCCGGCGCACTGCTGCTGGCGGTGGCCGGCCGCGGCGCTCCCGCGCTTATTATTGACTCTCTCCCCTCGGGTCCCGCGACGAGGGCGAGGGCGAGCTCGTCGGGTACGCCGGTGGTGGTGCCGACGCCGCCGGATGGAGCGGGCGGCGGCGGGGCCATTTGGATGATTTGGATGAGGAAGCCGGCGGCCGGCGGCCTTGGCGTCCTTGGCGTGGCTCGGGCGCTCGGCGGTGCGCGTGGGAATGATCGGTGGAGAGACGGGATTTGGACGTGCTCCCCAATCTTGAGCTTTGGCCGTGTTCGGTACGTTGGCGGGTTGCCGTGAGCTCGGCTCGGCGGTTATGTAAAGGAGCGAATGGATATTTATAATAAAAAACTATTATTATATTGTAAAATACTCTGTTGCTAGTCAAAGTAAGTCGCATTCGTTTTTTTTTTCTTTTCTGGATTTGATTTGGCAACGTCGTCGGAAGGATAGGAGGCTTGATGCGAACGAGTCGATAATGATGATCTGTTGCTGATGTCATGACAATTATTGGGCATTGATTGACTATTAAAGTTATGTGACCTGTTCAAATGATCATGTCTGAACTTGAGATTGGTCGAACGGATGGCGAGTCTATTACTGTTGCCATCCACATCCCTAATCTCTCTATCTCTACCTCTCTCTGTCTCTCGTATGATCAATAGTCTCAACCTCGCTATGATACGTGTTACGCAAATTGATTGAAGGAAGAGTTTGTGTGCTCACGGGCAGGTGAAGATACTCCTCTTGTTTTGTCGTAGCTAGTTTCATACTGTTGGTAGGTGATTAGTAGTCTGGCACTGATAATAGCATATGATCAAATTTATATCGTATCGTATCGTTTTTTTTTTATGAAAGATCGTATCGTATCGTTGTATGTTACTATTTATGTAACTTAGCTCCCACTCTTGTCATCGGTTTTGATTGAATAGAAGCTATATGACCATGAGCAATGATACATGCGTGCTACTCCTGCCTTTCTTGATCATTAGCTACTCAACGGCATAAGGATTTTCAAACCGCTTAAGAATTATTTATTAAAATATATATATAATAATATGGGAAAATCTAGTTTTTGATTACAACGGCTCATATCCCGTTGCACAATTGACAATTCATCTACAACGGCCATATCCCCACAAGTGCCCATGCCCATTTTTCTGGCATGCACGCAAAGCACGCGCACGGAGACAGGTCGGCCCCGCGCCCGCTGCGCGCTCCTAGTTGTACGACGCTTTCCGCGCCGCGCCGGCGCCGGGGACCCAGATGCTGCGCGGCGGCGACCCGTATCGTGTCGTGTCGTGGACTCGTGTCTTTCTGCCGCACTGCATTTGCATGCACCGGCACAGTGCATGCCCTGTGCGGTGCTGTGCGTACGTGTCAGCCTGTACGTACGTGTGTCTGCCCACAGCGTCGTCCAGCCAGGCCTGTGAACGAGTGACGGTCCGGTGTCGAGTGAGAGTAATGGCTCTTTCACGCAGCTGGCAGCAGCAGCACGCACAGAAACCGCACGGAGCACAGGATCAGAACCTTTATTGAGAGAGTACGATTCGTGGGGTCTTGTAGTTGAAGTGGATCTAAACAATGAATCACGATCGTGAAATCCGGTCCAAACCATCAAAACCGTCTCCTTAAACTCTTTGCAAACCGTCTCCTTAATACTCTTTGCAAATCGTGAAATCCGGTCCAAACCATCAAAACCGGAGTAATGCACACAGATGCAAATCGCTTTCTCCTCTTCTGTACCTCTGTTGCTGGACTCATAACTTCTTCGTCTGGAAACGTGTCATTTATTGACTTTGTTGTTGGCGTTTTAATTTACGAACTGAAAATTGCTATATTCATCAAACGATTTGGCCGACGGCCATGGCCCTTACCTTTTGGAACACCGTTTGTAAAGTTTGAGATGTTTTGTTAAACAAAGGGAATACCATAATGTGTTGGTTTTGGTGAATATGAAAATCAGTTTAGGTCTTGTCATGTTTGGTTGCACTGAATCCGTCTCAATAATTTCTAGATAAAAGAGGGGACACATTGGATCATCATCATGAAAAAGCACCTTATATTATAATATATACTCCCTCAATCCTATAACAAAGTGCATTCTAAGGTCAAAACCAGTTTGGTGTTGTTTAATGCATATAAATCGAAAGCTGTCATATTTGTCAATGTTTTGGTTTGGTTCTATAGAAGCCCATTCCAAGTTTGAGATGTTTCGCTAAACATGGGAGTATGCTCAAGCAAAAATCAAGTGTTTGGTGAATATGAAAGCTAGTTTAGTGTGCAAATTTGTAGTTCTAGGATTATAATAATAAAAAGAAAACCCAAGTCTACACGTTTACTACGGGTATCCTCTACGAAGCTAAATTGTCCTAGAGATTGAAGATTTTTTTTCTTTCTGAAATTTGTTTTTTTTTTTATTTTTTTTGCTTGGTCATATCATGGCTTTTGTCTCGGACTCAGAGACATACATACTACGGTGGCACTTGTCCTTGTCTCAACCATATTATAAGGGATTATTTTATTTTAGAGCTATTTTAATTATTTTTTGAAATCCTATTTTATGCAAAAACAAAATAGATGAGGTTAGCTTAAAACTGAAATTCAAAGAATGATTATAATATAATAAAAAATAAAAAATTCCAAGGCCGTTTCTTTCTAACCTGGTCGTCTGGCACTACAGACTACCTCCACGTCACGTCGTCACGGCTCTGCCTCTTATCTCGTCCCAGGCGCGAGTCGAGTGGCGTCGGATTGAAGGTGCTGTTTGTTTGGGCAAAGACAGCGTCAACGTAAAATAACAAGGCGGGAATGCGAAGGAAATCAATATTTTTTTTAATTTTTGTTGTTTTGTTCAGGTGCGCTGTGATCGGATCACGCTGCAAAATAAACCAACCAGGGAGTGTCCGAAATCCAACCAACCTTGAGAGTGATGGTTGGATCAGGCACACGATAAAGCAAAAAGGCCCGTAAAGCCCATATGTGAAGGGCCGCTGATGGATTCTACGAGGCCCATAAAGAAAGTAACTAGGGCTAGTGGGCCACAACAGTCGGGCTGGAATTTGCTCCAAGTTTTTTTTTTTTTTGGATAAGAGTCAAGTTTTATTAGGAGCAAGAAGCCGCAGAAAGAGAGATGCCAACCCAGAGGCCAGAGGACAACGTTGAGAGCCTCACGCAGGGGGCAGCTGATCACATGATCTTTCCTGGTGCAAGTTGTATCCAAAACATTAGAGTACAAAGTTGAACAACTGCGAGCGAGCTTGACTAACCAGAAGAGATGAGCCGTGGCGTTCAGTCTCCGATACTAGCAATTTTGAATACACTGAAGTTTCTTGTGGCCCCAAAGTTGATGGTACTTTTGGGTGCGTGAGATGGATGATTATATCCCAGCGCGGTGCCCGGAGGATCATTTTGATAAAAAAAATTATTGTGGCCCCAAAGTTGATGAACTTTTGGGTGCATGAGATGGGTGATTATATCCCAGCGCGGTGGCCGGAGTATCATTTTGATAAGAAATAACGAAGTTACTATACTTTAGGCGCCTAAAAAAAAAGTGGACGCTCCAGAACAGATCGGGCATTGTTTATCTTCTTTCTCTCGCCACCTCTCGTTCCCCGCACCCTCTTGTTCGCCGCCTCGCTCCCCGCCACTAGCCACCACCCCGCCGCCAAGGGCGCCACCCCTCTTCCCCACAAAGTGAACAAAGCTTTCTATAGGAAGGACAAATCATGGAGGGGAGAGGAGGGGAGGGGAGGGTAGAGGTTGGAGGAGAAGGAGATGCTCGCCGGCACCGCCATTGCCTCCGCCGGAAAGGTGAAGAAGTAATCACCCAACAATCACAACAATCTCATTGAATTTGCTGCGATTTTGATCATGTGATGCTCCAGTCCAGAGGCATAGTATACTTTAGCCCTCCTCTCACTCCAAACAAACGAAGCAAAAGCCCACATCACATGGCCGGTGCTCCATAATGTCAGGAGGACCCAATGCAAAAGCACGTAGTACGGAGTACAGCACACACACAGGCCGGGGCAACAGGATATATATCTTTCAAACCCAGAAAAAGGAATGCATGCAGTATATATTCACAGAGCCAACAGGGGACGAATGAAAGACACCTGAATGAAATTGTGTGCATGTCCAAGGATCAGAAATAGGAATAGGGTGTGTGCAGTGCAGACAATGGCCGTGCGCTATCGATCGATCAAGCCAAGGAAGCGTGCCGAAAAGCGGCATGTGCATGCTCCGAGTTTGGAGAGAAACCCATGTGGCCGTCATGTGGGGTATCCACTGCACGTCGTCCCCCGGCCCCCTCCATCGCTTTCTCCATCGATCCACTGCACTGCATTGCAATTGCATGCACACTCTGGCTGGCTGTCCGGCTGCTTCGTTCTCAGAAGAGCTGCAGGCTGCAGCTACTATTTGGAAGCTCTCTGTAGGCTCCTCTCATTTACGCGTAAATGCATGTGAGTTACGGATAAAGATAGGAATCTGAATCTCTACCATGCATTTCTCAATGAGATGTTATAGATGGATATCTGAACAATATACTCCATGCATTTCTCGATGCACATCTACTGGTCTTGGATTTACAGGACGTAATATCTGGGCATGGGCACGATGCATGCAGCTAGCTACCTGCAAGTTTCTGAAACTCGGCAAGCTGAAGAACATGCATGCTAGCGCTGACAAATAAACAGAGATCGATCGCTGAACATGCATGCCTCCACTCCACTGCATGCGTGATGGATGGAACGGGCAGCACAGCACATAACATGCATGCCAACGAATCTACGTTCTCGCTTCATAACTCGCAAGGTTGCCAACTCGGGGCGACGCAGCATGTGCCGCCATGTGCGTCTTGCCTCCTCTTCTTCTCAAGCTCATGCTCATGGAGCCCGGCGCGGGCCCCACTCTCCATCTCTTTCTTTCAACGCATGACCCCTCTCTCAAATACGCATGGAGGAGGACGATACAATACAATACTATGAGCTGTTGGTATTCACACCACTATTTAAAAATTATTTGCCTTGCATTGTACATTTGTACTTGTGATTGTACTTTGAGATGATCATGTGACATGTGAGGTACATATATACTATATATATTTAACATATACTACATACGGAGCATGCATTAGAATTTAGAAAAATCCTTGGAATAAAACGACACAACACAACACTATATATACTTGTACTTTGCAGTCCCGGCCTCAACCACATGCATGCTTAGTTCTGAGCTGTCAACTGTATTGTTTTCTTTCTGCTAACCACCTATATATGCAGCTAGCTAGTTATAGCAATCTAGCACAGACTGTTTTTAGCCAGTACAGTACTCCTATATAACTGTTAAAACTTCAACCTTGAGAATGGGACCTTTGTGATCAGTCGTATGCAACTGTACAAGAATGGACCATGTGCCATTATCAGAAAAAGCGAGAGAAGAGGATGCATGCATGCTAGCTCTTATCTGCCAAGAGGACCACAAATTGCCATGGTGGGAATGCATGCTAGCTCACACCACATGCAAGCAGATGCAACTCCATTCCTCGCTCGCTCATGGAGATCAGAGATGTATATATATACATCCACAAACACAACACACACTCTCTCTATATATCTCAAGCACACACATTCTCCGTTGCTTCCTATATCTCGCTCTCTTACTTTTCCAGCTCAATCAACGCAATGCGAGGTCCCAACACCAAGGCCGGCTTCCAGCAAGGCTTCCTCAAGAACATGATCCTGAATCTCCAAGCAGCCTGCAGCGAATTCTGCATCTCCTCATCCTCTGCCTCTGCTGCGAGCTCCATGAGTCTCCTGCAGAGGAAGTGTGCCATCAAGTCGTCGGCCGACATCGCCATGGCGACAGTCCGCGGCAGCGGAGCGCGGTGGCCGCAGGCCGTCTTGCTGGCTTCGAGTTCGTCCTCGTCGCCGGGGAAGAAGAACACGCGCGTGTGCAAGAAGATCGTGAGGCGGTGTCTCCGTACAACAAGACGGAGATCAACGAGGCAGCAGATGATCGGTAGCAGTGAGATTGCAAGAAGGCTGGTGAGGAAGAGGACCAAGGTGCTGAGGAAGATGATACCTGGAGGTGAGCTGCTCGATGAGATCTCGCTGCTTCATGAGGCTGTGGACTACGTTGCTCATCTACACGGGCAGGTCGACGTCCTCAGGCGCATCTCAAATGCGGTGCAGCGATGTTGAGATCGATCTTTGTGTACCAGGTTAGTTTTCTGGGTTTTTGTTTTGTTGTTGTTGTTTTTACTTCAATTAACAGATACAAAGGTGATCTATAATAATAGGCTTTGTATGAAGGCACGTTAGTGAATCCTACTTTTAACACCCATCTATATATGTGCCTAACAGGAATCTTTTTTTTATGTGTTTTTCTTTTTGCCCTTATCATGCAGGTATTTTTGTACCCGGCTAAAGGAATTGAAAGGGCATCAGTTCGGTTTGCAAGAAAAGAGAGCAATGTCTGATTATTGTACTAGTTAGCACTTTTCCCTCAACATGCTGGAAGTTGATGCAACTGATTAGAGAGAATACAATGTCCTAGACCAGATCGACCAGCATGTGGAAATGATGAAGAGTAGATCAAATATCTTGTAGTCTGCAGATAGGATTAGAGGATTATTATGATTGTAAGTTATAATAAGGCAGTAACAAAGAGACAATATACATCCTTGTGTGTGCTAGCTGATGGTAAAGCTCTGGCTGTAGTATTTCTCTAGCTATTGCTAAGCATTTGTTGTCAATTGATACAGAGGAGATACATATGCATATACTGCAAGGGGGATTAATTCTAGCTAGTGTCTTGAATCATGCTTGCAAATGTACTTCAAATTTGATGGTAAGGGAAAACAACTCGAGTCGAGTAGTACCTCCCTTGTCTTGTCTTTTAAACCCTTATAAAATGCTTTATTCGGACTTGTACTCGCGTGTTTACCTGAAATGAAACCTAATAAAATAATAAAAACCTGAAGACAACTTTTCCAACACCATCAGAATATCTGCTTCGTTCTGCTTTTGACATAACTTGAGTTCCATACTGCTGAATTCCTTATTATATTATATTGGTCAACGAAATTAAGAAGACAACTTCCAATAGCTGTAAACTATATATCATTTTGTCAAAAAAAAAAAAAGAAAAAACAGAAAAAGACAAGAGGTTCCAATTCGAACTTTCTGGTTTAGCAGGCATATCCAAAGAGAACCAAGATCATGCATCATATCCACCTGCATTTTACTGTTCCTAGTGAACTGATACACTAGCCCAAAGTGTAGCGCTAAAAGATAGCAAGAAGACTGAGAGGTCTTCATCTACCCCCCATTCCAAATTGTATTCTCTTCATTGTGTCAGGCGCAAGAAGATTGTGATGCAATGTTTCCGACAAGAGCGATAATGGAAGGAATTGGTGCTTCATTCTCTCGGAGGAACGATTCGGCGTTGGCTGATCGTTTTCACGGTTGTTTCAATAGTATTTTATGAGAGAAAATAAGTCACGATACAAAATGTGCAACAAAAATAATTTTTTAGGCAATGCTACGGTACACTCTCTACTTCCGACAAGGTAACACCCTAAACAAGTTTGAGCCATTGATTTTTTTTATTTTAAAAACTAATTAGTTTATTTGAGAAACAAATCTAAATCTTTTATAAGAGAGCCCCACTAGGGGAGTTCGAACTCCGGTTCGATTGGTCCATGGGTCCGTAAGCGAAACATAGCAAATCACCTTCCAGCGCGTTCTGGGCGTGGCCTCCCACACCGAGCAGCAGCAGCAGCAGCCCGCTCACCTTCGCATCTCGCCTCCCAACCGCCGTTGTCCCTCGCCTCCCACCACCGCTGCCATAAAACACAGGCCTGTCCGGGCGCCCCGGCTCGTCGCGGCGTGCAGATCGCCCCCTCTTCCTCCCACTCCATGGCCCCTGCTCCTCAAACTTGGTGGCGATGGCCCTCCACAACTCCCTTGATCCCGCGGATCCATCGAGCTGCATCCTCGCCGGGAGGCTTCCCGCGGCCGCGGCGGGCGGCGGAGGCGGAGCGGTCGGGGAGGAGGTCGGGCGGGCGCTGGCCGGCCCGATATCCGGCGGGTGGTGAAGCCGGTCGCACCACGGCCGAGCCCCGCGGCGTAGTTGGGCGGCAGGTTAGAGTTGAGGAAATCGTGACCGGCCGGGCAAGCAGCCGCGACGGCGGGAGCGGCGTCGGGGTGTAGGGGGTCGGGGTCAGGTGGTGCGGACATGAAGCCTCAGGGCACGCCCTCCCGGCTGTACGCCAGCTCGAACATCCAGGACCGCAAGGAGAGGTAACCATTCCGTACCATCGGCCCCTGCTCTGCTATCTAATCTCCGTCTCCCGCACGCCTGCGCCCGCCAATTGGAGCTGCTGCTGCTACTTGCTTTCAAGCGTGCGCTGCGCTTCAGACGCAGGGTATGATTGGATTATTCTATCGCTGACTGATCTAGCGTTTATATTGAATATCCTATGGACTATGGTTTTTTTAAAACAGATCTGAAATTCATAAACATGTTCATCAGATTCGTGGTTTAATCTGCAATGGCTGAGTTTTGCCTTTCCTCGATTTGGTACAGGATGGTCAGTATCGTTGTTTAAAGATTACTCCAGTTTAAATCAGTTTGGAACAGACAGGTAATCTACAGGTCCCTTAAATGTTCAATTCCTACAAAATTGGATGATATTTAGCATTTTAACATTGTTGCTCTATTGTTAACATGTTATTGGATCAGAACCCAGAGATTCAAGATTTATCACTGGATAGTCTTTGGGATTTCCATTCTGCAAATCAGGTTCGTGGAGTGCCTTCAAAATGAATGATATCTATTATTTTGAAATTATTTTAGTGCCGTTTGTACTTGCCAGTCCGATCTATTTGTGGCAATGATGTCCAGCCAGTTTAAGCCTCACAATGATACATGAATGTAATGTATTGTCTATGGCCAGTTTGCCAAACTCTGTACAGTATGTTAGTCTCTTCGAAACCTCCATATAGAAAAGAGACTTGATATTTTGGTCTAAAGAAAGAGTTATTTATAATAAGTAAACTATGATTTATACTATATCTAATAGATTAATATCCCTATCGTTAAGATATGATATCATGAATTCTTTCTTAATTCCCGCAGCAACGCGCGGGAAGATTCACCTGGTATATCAAATCCTCAAATCAAGGGAGAGACATGAAAGGGCGCATGGACCTTCCTTGTTTGCTTCATGACGTGTGCAGCCCTCCATGCATGCCGTGCTATATATTTTGGTATTATTTTGTTTGAAAAATGTACACCAATGCAAAGAAAAACTAATAGTACCTAGTACACGGTGATAAAAGTTGTCACGTAGCTCTGTATTATATTTTGTTTGAAAAGTTTAGACCAATGCAAAAAAATAAAGCTAATGGTACCTTACACGTAATAAAAGTTGACATTCACCTTGTATTTAATATATAGTTTTGAAAATTTAAGATCAAGCAAAGAATATACATTTGGTTTTGATCACGTTATAAACAAAATCACACATGATGTCGTACACGTTATGTCACATTTAGAAAAAAAATGCTGCTAACCTACATCATGCTGAAAAATATAGAAGCACAGAAGTTTCCAAAAAGAAGTAGACAACATACTTGGACACTTTATTTTCTTCCAAAATTAAGAACAATTAAATATAGTTTTACTATTACCTCCTACGAGGTAATATGTGGTAAAAAACAATCGCATTAACGGCTTTGCGTGTACCACAGCAAAGCCTATTTTGAGAAAATAGGTAGGGTGAAATTAGAATAGTGGGCGCATAAAAAAAAAGGGTGTATAACTTATAAGGCCCCTGCTGGGCCGGTGGGCCGACTGGTTAACGAACCTTCTCCTTTCTCAACAGCGCATGTTATCGGCCCACACCGAAGGCCTTTTGCTTTTGGTCGCATGGAACGTGATCGGCCTGAAAAGGGTCGTTAACCAGTCGGGGGCCTTTGGCGAGAAAAAAAAGTTTACAATGTTGGGCTGAGAAGTCCATAACTGCGTCTAAAATTGGGCTTAAGGACTGGGCGTCTCATATCGCAGCCAAATCAATACTCGGGCTAATCTGGTGTTTTTTCGATGGGTTGAAAAACCCCTAGTTCATAGGCTGAAAAAGATTTCAATCCTCGGGCTGTCATAATAGAATCAAGACGTTTCTTGGGGCTTTACATGATGAACCATAAATGGAAGGCCCTTATACGGTGCCATTTGAATTTACTACTATACGATAAATATAAAAAAATAAATTATGAATACAGGAAAATATCACACTTTAGATGGAAAGTTATAAATGGAAGTCCTTTGTAACTGCACTGCAAACACAAACACACGTACTACCACGGTACGAGCTAGCTCGCAAAGGACATATATTGGACCGCAATGCAACGGCCGGTGGTACTGTCATGCGATGCGACCAACTACGCAGCGCGCAAGGACGGATGCATGCACGTACTATGTAAAGTAGGAGTACCACGTACTCTATATACGATCATCGAGTAGTACGTGCGTGCGGACCACTTGCCGTACCGTGTCACGACACGCAAAGCACACGCACATTTAGTGTAGTGTGTGTACTGTAGACATGCAGTGCCAGCGAGTCCTGCAGTGGTTGGACGGATCGGAGGACCTACTAGGCGCTAACGTGGCTTGGCAGTGTACACGAGAGGTAGGCTACGTACACAACACAGGGAGGCAAGCCAACAACTTATCTGAGCGACGAACGATGGAACGATCGAACAGCTCATTTCGCAGGGACGGAAGGATGAATAGTCGATCTGGCTTTAATCCGCAAATAAATTAAACTCGCTTTTCGTCTTCTTTTAATTAAGCCGGCCACCAAAAGCAAGTCCTGCCAAGTACGTAAACGTACAATAATAGGCTAGTAATAAAGTATCAATCAACCCATATATTACTGTACTACAAACAAAGGTAAGCGTAAATACTTACCTAGCTCCAGCACGCATCAGTGCATCATGCTTGAGAATAATTGACAAGACCCGACGGCCGGCCGGCCTGGTCGTCCGGGCGCACGGCGGTGGTCGCAGTCGCAGGATGACGACGACCAGGCGTGCTCGCTCGCAGTACGTGATCTGGTGGCCGCTGGGGGCCCCGCGCGCGCGGCCGTCCGGCCGGCCCCCGGCCCGCCCGCATTAATAACCAACGCGGGCCGAAGAGTTCCGGGCGAGCGCGGACCATCGAACCCGATCCCGGCACGGCACGGCATGGCGACGCGCGGTCGCGGTCGCGGTCGCGGCAGCGTTTGTTGACCCATGGCGCCACCACTCTGCTGCTGTTGGTTCCAGTTCCACGACGCCGGTTGATTGTATTGTATTGTACAGTACAATTTGTACTGTATAATATTCGGCGTGTGCAAAATCGCGCTTGGATATTTTTACGCTACTACTACTACTGTAGTACATTGACGCCGGGGTCGGGAAGCGTGGTCGTACATGGATGTCTACGGCTCATACGATACGACCGCGGTGCGGTGCCCACGCCACCACACGCTGCACACCAACACCACGAGTCTCGGATTCCTCCCGGTGTAAACGTTGCTCCGGGCCGGACCTGCTGTACGTGCATAGGGCGGCAGCAGCCTGCAGGCTGTGGGGGGCCGCTTTCGCCGGTGTGCGCAGAGAGCACGACAAGATATGGGGCGGCTCACATGCCAGGCCGTGGACGATATGTCGATACGCCGTGTACAGTAATATCGTACCGCAATAACACATACATAAAGTATAGATACAGGCGCGTACGCCACGCGTACGTATTCATCATGCGCGCGGGTAGGCACGCGCGGTCTGCCGCCGGCGCGCCGGAGCTAGCTAGCACTGTACACGGCGCGCCGCTCCGCTCCGATCGGGCGCCACGCCACGGTCCTTTTCCTCTTCATTCAGGGCCAGACATCGCAGGGTGCACGCACGCCATATGCCGGCGCCTGGGCGTCGTCGGCAGGCGCGCACACCACGGGCACCGCGCGATCCAGCCCACTGTGCCCGCCCGGCTGCGGCAACCAACCAATCGCCCAGCACCACACAGACACACGCAACCACCCCGCGCGCGCCGGCATGCAGTCGGCACAGACGCTGATCCTGATCCCGGCGGTTTCCACCACCTCCTGTCTTGGTCACAAACGGCATCACGACGGACGAGCCACCTTTACACGGTTCTGCTCCCGTTCGCGTTCGTCCATGGCCGTCCGGCGCTCTACTTTCCCGACGACCGATGACAGACCGCCCGCCTGGCCGGTCAGTCGACGTCGATGGAGCTGCGGCAACCACCGCGTGCGTGCATTGCGTACGTCGCCGGACAAGGACACGGCACCGTGGGCGGCTCGCCGATAACTCGCCAACTAACCGCGCCATCATGGCTACACTACACTGCACGTCTGCACCTATCAGGAGTCGGTTTCTGTCTATACCTCTACTTATAACAGCTACCATACACACCCCAACAACGTTTGACTTTCGTTTTCGTTGCCCATGACGACCTAACCCAGCTCAACGGCTAACAAAGAACCTGCTGAGTGGTGACTGAGTGATGATGATGATCTCATGACTCCCTGATTGTACTATAATATTAATATATTCTTATCATTAAGACGTACTGCTGCTGGTCGAATAAATGGCAGAGAAAGAGAAATTCACCACCGGCACGGCCCTCCCTAAAATTCAGACCAACGTCAGATAAAAACCGATCGGATGGTAAAAAAAATTGTGCGTGTTGGTTAAAACAACACGATTCGTGTTATATATGCGGAGGTATCAGCTGAACCGAACGATTGTCGACATCCCTTGAGATTTTTTTGCCTTGTGATGAACTGCGACTGCGAGGTGGCCCCCACTCGCAGGCTGTACGTCTTTGTTTTGCCCACTGCCACCACCCTCCCCTCTGCTTATAAGTAGGCAGTGTGGCGTCTGGCCGGGGGCACGCAGCACGCAGAGGAGAGACGACGGAGAACACAGCGGCCAAACACAACTACACTACACATACACATAGGAGTACGTCTCTGTTTCTCTCTCCCGGCCGGCCGGCTGGCGTCCTC
The DNA here is from genome assembly GCA_015847255.1 of Hyparrhenia diplandra. Taxonomy (NCBI): domain Eukaryota; kingdom Viridiplantae; phylum Streptophyta; class Magnoliopsida; order Poales; family Poaceae; genus Hyparrhenia; species Hyparrhenia diplandra. The sequence goes on from JADLZK010002840.1 coordinate 132,262, forward strand.
CAGTACTATACACAGTGCACCGTGTTGCCTCTTTCGTCTCTAAAGGCCAGAGCCAGAATCCATGGCTGCTCCCCTCCTCTCTTCCTGGCCATGGACAAGCCTCGGCGATTACAAGGCAACCACACACTCTACTCCACTCCTCGCTCCTTCCTTTCACTTTTGTGCATTCATGTCCATGCATAAACGCAAATCGATCTATATATTTGCAATGGAATCCTGTGTGTTTCGATCGATCTACAGTTGTTCCTTATTTGTTGACATCCATGTTTGTGCATATGTACATATATATATCTGCAGTACGCGCTGCTGGGGCCTTTGGTGTGGAAGGTGGTGCAAGAATGGCGGGAGCAAGGGGGGGCCCTGCCGCTGGCGCTTGGCTCCTGGTGGCTGCACCTGCTGCTGCTGTTCGTGGTGCGGGGACTCACCTACCAGTTCTGGTTCAGCTACGGCAACATGCTCTTCTTCACCCGCCGCCGCCGCGTCGTCGCCGACGGCGTCGACTTCCGCCAGATCGACGCCGAGTGGGACTGGTGAGTACTAGACTTCTAGTGCACCCGTTTACCTTCAGAGACGTGTGCAGCTGGCTGCATGGGCATCTTGAGTCTTTGCGGCACCAAACAGCTTTGTTGTTTGTTGTTGGAGGCTGGCCGGAGTCATCCAAAATGCGTGGATGGGTCACACTTTGTATTGATGGCAACGATTGCGGCTATACCAGTTGAGCTTGTAGTAGCTCTAGCTTCTACGACTCTAGTAGCTCAGTTTTCACAGTTTGATTTTTGCAGTTGATGAGCTTGTAGTAGCTCTAGCTTCTACAAAGAGTTTGAATGCCCCCAAAATATCTTCTTTTTCTACAAGTGCACCTTCTCTCCTCATTTTCATCTCACCATGTTTAGATTATTTTTTTTTTTACTGTGGCAGTACTTGCTCTATAATCAAAGCTGTCTGCTGACTCTTGCATATCATTGGTTGGTGTAATTCTTTATCCAGAGGGGCACTGTAACTCGGTAACTCTTGTGAGACGTGTCAGTGACTGTGTCTGACCGTGTGGCCCCCACCTCTCCGCAGGGACAACTTTCTGGTGCTGCAAACGCTGATCGGGGCCACGGTCGTCAACAGCCCACTGCTCCCGGGCCTGCGGCAGCTCTGCCTGTGGGACCTCCGCGGGTGGGCCGTGGCCCTGCTGCTGCATGTGGGCTTCTCAGAGCCGGTCTTCTACCTGGCCCACCGGGCCCTCCACCGCGCCCCGCTCTTCGCCCGCTACCACGCCGCGCACCACTCCTCCGGCGTCGCCACCCAGGCGCTGACAGGTGGGTCCGTGCGGCGATCTTATACTACGTCCTACTACTCCTCGTCATTATGATGATCATCAGTACAGTATTAATGGGAGTATAATACGTACTTGCAGCCGGGTTCGGGACGCCGCTGGAGGTCCTGCTGCTGACGCTGGTGATGGGGGTCCCACTGGCAGGGGCCTTCCTGATGGGCGCCGGGTCCCTAGGCCTGGTCTATGTGCACGCCCTCGCGTTCGACTACCTCCGCGCCATGGGCTACAGCAACGTCGAGGTCGTGTCGCCCAGGGTCTTCGAAGCCTTCCCGCTGCTCAGATACATCCTCTACACACCTTCGTGAGTACACTAGCCTTCTTCCAAACAAAATATAATATTAAGTTTAGATTAAAATTAAGCTTTTTTATTCAACTAAATTTAGAGAATTTTTTAAATTAATTCCTTGTACGTATGGCAACCAACCACCAGATACCTGAGCCTGCACCACCGCGAGCGTCGCGGCAACTTCTGCCTGTTCATGCCGGCGCTGGACTGGCTGGGCGGGACGATGGACGAGCGGTCGTGGTCGCTGCAGCGGGCGGCGTACGACGGCGACGGCGCCGGCGCGCTGGGGACGCCGGGGTTCGTGTTCCTGGCGCATGTGGTGGACATCATGTCGTCGATGCACGTGCCGTTCGCGCTCCGGTCGCTGAGCGCCAAGCCGTTCGCCAACCATTTCTGCCTCCTCCCGTTCTGGCCGCTCGCATTCAGCTTCATGCTCCTCATGTGGTGCTGCTCCAAGACCTTCGTCGTCAGCTTCTATTGCCTTCGTGGACAGCTCCACCAGACCTGGTCCGTGCCTCGCTATGGCTTCCAGGTACGATCGATCGAGTACGCCGGTGTGCTTGCTTTGCGCATTCCTTCGTCGGCCTGCTCCCATCCGGATGCGTTGTCCGGCTGATGGTTTCTACGGCTAATAAGGCGACTGATACTATTACGCGTGTCCATTGATTGAGAATTGAATGTGGGTGTGGATGTGGATGTGTTTGTGCAGTACTTCTTACCGGCGGCGAAGAAGGGCATCAACCAGCAGATCGAGCTGGCGATCCTGCGAGCCGACAGGATGGGCGTCAAGGTGCTGAGCCTCGCCGCACTCAACAAGGTCAGCCGTCCAGCTCAGCTAGCTCCTTATTACTAGCTTAATAGCTCTCGTTATTATTAGTACAGGATGGACCGAACCCATGCGTAATCACGCATACAGTATACGAGTACAGTACTACGTGTAGTATGACGTAGCGTAGCTGTGTGTCCCATCTGCCGGCTCGGTTTTTCGTCGCGCTTTGATTGATCATGCGACGCGACGACGCGCGCGATGACGATGACCCGGCCTTCACTCTGTCTGTCGTGTCGCCCATCACGTGTCGTTGGGCCGTAGTGTCAAGCAGTACAATACAGTACGTATATACAGTACTGGATGCAGCGATCACTCGACTGGTCCATCCATCCAACCAACCAACCTCGCTCGACGGGGATGCATCATGCATGTGGACGCATTGAATTGAAGGGCCGCCGTCCGGCGACCCGTCCGGCGACTACACCCATGGCCGTATGTATGGGACAGGTGTGTGTGTGCGCGCGTGGAGGAGGAGAGGGTGGCCATGGTGCAGGCAACAGCTAGCCCCACCCCAATTGATGGCGGCGACGATGGAGACCTCGGCGAGAAGGGCGTGCGTCAATGATACTACTATTGATGATGAGATCTCGGCGAGGCGGCGAATGAGCCTGCCGCCGCGCCGCCGCGCCCCGGCGGCCCGCGGTCCTTGTCGCGCACCGGCACCAGTGCGGCCAGATCGCGGGGCGGGCGGCGCGCGTGGCAGTGGCAGGCACCAGTGCGGCCGTGGGTCATGCGTGCCTCCTCGAGACCGTGACCGTGATGGGTCGTTCTCGTTCAGGCATGGGAATCCTGCATGGCGGTCCTGCCTGCCGCTTGCCCTGCTCCAATCAGTGGGAGTGGCGGGGTGCCGCGTGTGCGCCGAGCCGTAGATCCATCCATGCACGCCAATCAGACGGGTGTCGTGGACACAAGTGTACAGTAGAGATGGTACGGGGCGTGCAGGCCCGGCTGCAGGCATGCCTGCCACTCGGTGTGTCTTCTCTGCTCTGGGACGAATTCGGAATCCAATTGTACTGCAGCGTGCCGCATTTTTAACCCGGTAATTTTGACTTTGTACTGTGTCGATCTGTTTGTCTGTGTGCATCGATATCATCTTCAGAACGAGGCGCTCAACGGTGGCGGCACCCTGTTCGTGAACAAGCACCCGGACCTGCGCGTGAGGGTGGTGCACGGCAACACGCTGACGGCGGCCGTGATCCTGAACGAGATCCCCAGCAACGTCAAGGAGGTGTTCATGACCGGCGCCACCTCCAAGCTCGGCAGAGCCATCGCTCTCTATCTCTGCAGAAAGAAGATCAGAGTCCTGGTAATATACACATACAGCACCACGTGTACTAGAACACATTCAGCATCCATCTTATCACATGCGTTTTGAACTGGTAACCTCTCTCGACCTCAGATGTTCACCATGTCATCGGAGAGGTTCGTGAAGATCCAGAGGGAGGCGCCAGCGGAGTACCAGCAGTACCTGGTGCAGGTGACCAAGTACACGGCGGCACAGAGCTGCAAGACGTGGATCGTGGGCAAATGGCTGTCGCCGCGTGAGCAGCGGTGGGCGCCGCCAGGGACGCACTTCCACCAGTTCGTGGTGCCGCCCATCATCGGCTTCCGCAGGGACTGCGTCTACGGCAAGCTCGCCGCCATGAGGCTCCCCAAGGACGTGCAGGGCCTCGGGTCCTGCGAGTACACCATGGAGCGCGGGGTCGTGCACGCCTGCCACGCCGGCGGCGTCGTCCACTTCCTCGAAGGGTGGCAACACCATGAGGTCGGCGCCATTGATGTCGACCGCATCGATGTCGTCTGGAACGCTGCGCTCAAGCATGGGCTGACGCCGGTGTGATCTCAGTGGCTACTACCCTGGTGGCCTGGCTATTCTTGTTGTACTCTCCAATGGTAATTGGGACGACGACGCCACAAATGTACACGCGCGCGTTTGCATCCACGATCGATCTGAGCGGCAGGATCGATCGCGACGGGCTATTATTATTTATAAATTTATAAAATTCAACGTGGCAAATGGGTCTCTTTTTTCCGTGTCAAATTAACACTGATGTAGGATGGCCGATCGACGCGATTGTCACGTGATCGATCGCTGACTTCGTTGGGCGCAGTGGCGCGCCGCGTGTGTATATATATGCTGCTGCTGCTGCTGCCGGGTTGTGTTGCAGTGCCGCCTTTCAACATCGAAACTTCAATCGAAACCCACACGACTCGTGCGTGCGCCCTGCCCAATTCACCGGGAGATACGCGTAATATGGGCTATGTTTTGATGTGCTAAATTGGGGACTACATTTTTTCCTCAAAAAACATCGGGACTGCCGTTTATTCCAACTACCAGTGATATACACATCCGAATCCGAACAACAATGATGGCATGGCATCACAACTGTTCCTTTTTTTCACTCAGTTTTTCCCTCAAATACGCAAAAAAAAAAAATGCGCTTCATTATACCCCTCAAATACGAAATAAAGCCATTATATTTTGAAAGAACACTTTTGTGGAGAGGGACCTAAAAGCCAGCACAGCCCATAACCAATATGCCAGCAAAGCCTCGGTCTCTCGGCAATGCCGGCCCAAACCACACGTTTCCCATTTCCTCGCGAGAATGCTCAAACGCAAAAGAAATGACAAAAAAATTTCCGTTGCCGGGACTCGAACCCGGGTCTCTCGGGTGAGAGCCGAGTATCCTAACCAGCTAGACTACAACGGAAGCTGATGTTCACAGTTTCTGAATACTTTAAAACTCCTAACAACAGACGTACATTAATAATGGACAAATGAGTCTCCCTTACAACAGAAAAGAAGGTTGGACATTTTGTCAAAAAAAGGTAGGATAAATTTTTCGTATATAGAACACATATTCAGATATTATATATGTCACGAGCTTGTCTTTTTATATATATAAAATAAATATTTTGGCCCCTACAAGAGTCTACGCACAACCATCGATTGTTATAACATTGTAGCCTTTATCTAGAAAAATAAAAAAAAATGAAGTAAAAAAAAAAGGGTTACAAAACAAAAGAGACGTTCAAAAGACCAACTAAACTTCAAGCCTAAAAGAAAACATTTCACTCATACTTGGCGAAGATATCCAACATTATTGTTTAAAAAACAACAACAAGAAGAAGCCCACTTCATTATCATTACAACACTTTTGTTTTGTATTTAGGACAAAAAAATAAACGATCCAATATGAAGCTTCGACCCTAAACATACAACACTCACTTCCACCCAATATGAAGTCAGTACAAATGCAACGTTCACCACTAGTTCATTCCACTTAGTTAGTTTGTTCGTGACCAAAACTATACCGAAGCGTTATTTAAAGGTACACTACTAAAGACTTGAGAAATGACTGCATGTTTCTTTTCTCGGCATTGTTACGCATAAAAATGGAAATTGTTGTTTTAATGTGCAAGCACCTAACCATTTATCTAGCTTAAAAACGCGTGTAAAAGAAACGATTATGAAGAAGAAAAGTAGCTAGATAGATCTAACAAACGTTCTTTTTACCTTTCGTAAGGTTGAACCAAACATAAGAATCTCCCCGGTTTTCAATACATGCGTGTTTGGAAGGGTCCCATGGCTAGCCGGAGTTCGGCTTCTTGTGTACACCCTCATGTGTTTGATTCTCGGCCCGATCAAGCCTGGTTGCATTGGAATGATGTTTGGTTCTCGGCCGGATGGATCCGGTAACCTTTCAATAGAGTTCGGGTAGCCTTATCACCATGCTTTCACCTTTCTCACATTTCATCGAGTGCCTTATTGGCAAGCCTCGTCGTTGAGAGAGAAGAATGGAGGAGACGGAGAGGAAAGGGTCAGTAGGGGAAGGCGCGAAGCCGCCGGTGGCGGTCGCGCCTGATCTCGGGGCATGTCGGCCCAATGGCATTGTCCCCCGTGAGGCGGCATTGGCTCCAAAGAGTGGTGCCCTGTCTCCTTCGTGAGACCCGGTGGAATCCGGCCCGAGGACCGCAGGACGGCGTTCCTTGGAAGGAGCATCAATCACACCCGCCGCTCCTCATCCACGCCGGCGCGTAAAGGGTGAGGGAGATGGAGAAGCGGCGCGACAACGCCTTCGTAACATGGGCAGGTGCGTCGAGCGTAGCAGCCACCAATCGGCACATCACCATGTTCAGGTGCAGTGCCTTCCCCGGCAAGAGGAGGAGCAAGACAAGGAGAAAAGGGGATGCGGAGTCGACGCCCCATTGGCGGTGACATTTGCCTCGATGGCGGCGGTGGCGGCCATCTTCATCATCTTCGGCATCGCGCCGTGCTCACGGGAACCCGGGACAAGGGCCGACCTTCTTCGTCACCATCGAAGAACGCCAGGACAGGGTCCGGCTCCACTTTGTGTTCACAGGCGCGGGGCGCCACGGCGGCGGCGGCGGCATGCAACGCGACGAGGAAGAACAGGTGATGTCGCGGTGGGTGAGAGAGGAGGAGCTGGGAGGTGAGGCCATCTCGCCCACGAGAGCCACCTGCGCTCCACTCGACCCGGGATTATTTGCTACGGCCATTTCCGTTTTAAGTTCCATGCGCACGGACTCTAAAGCATGAGACGGTTGCATCAAACACGAGCAGGTGCAGCTGGGGTGCTCGGGCGAGGCTCTGGCTCTAGCAAACACGCCCACGGTTAACCAATAGTTTTGTCTTATTTTTTCACGATCAGGTCTTTTACCCACCAATAAATTTGAAAAGACTATATGCTTACCAAACATTCATTTTGTAATCCAAGGTTTAGAATTCTAAGACTTGATCTTCAGGCAGACATAAAATCGTACTGTACAAGTGTTCAATTAAGAGACAGGAGGAAACGGTCATGAGCGGATGTAAAATGCGGAGAGAACTCGGGGCGTACTGTTTTGCATCTTTCTCGTGCCTTTGGTACAGTACACAGGCCTACATGGTATGCATTGTAACCTACGGTTGCGCATCACATGGTTCTCGGCAGGGCTCACATTTCTCTCTACCAGCCGACCGTACTGTCCATTGCATCACGCGCCGGGATTTGAGATCTCACTCACATTAATTCATCCCTTGTGATCGGCCGGTGATCGAGCAAATCAAACTGTACTGATGCAGAGCATTGACACCGCGTTCAGTTCCTTGATATTTTTCTCAATGCGTTGAATCGCATCACACAGGACACCAGAGAATTAGCTACTGTCCAACTCACTGTTATTTCTCCCGTGTCATGACCGACGTGAGTGCTTATATGGTGCAGCGTACGTGTACGTACTTGGACCTGATACAATGGTTAATAGCGTGATTAATGGTGACTAGGTAGTCCAATACTACGATTTGTTACTTTATTTACGCGGGCCGGCCGGACGAACCCAATCAATCTTCGTATTCTGGAGTCCAGGTCCAACGCTCACGCGTAACAGCTCCGCTCGGCGCACAGGTCTCCGGACCGGGAGAGACCGAGAGAGGCCAGGGAAGGAAAACAGCAGGGCGATCTGGACTGTACCTGCTTCCCTGTTGCATGCGCTCTCCACCGTGATCGCGATCTCCTTTTGATCGATCATTTTGCCGGGGCACGGGCCGCCCGGCCGGATCACAGAGCCACGGGATATGTTTCTCCTCCAACTCCAAGATGCCGATGCCGAGCCGTCGTTACCAGAACGAGGACCCGATCGTTCGCAATCCAACAGAAAGCCCCCGGCGCCCGGGCCGATACGTATACGACGATATAAATATCGCGCTCCCCCGCAACGGCCACCGCTTCCTCGTCGTCCTCCTCGTTTCGCTCACGGGAAAGCACGCACGCGCGCACGCGGTCCTCGCCCGATCGATCCCCCACCGCCTAAAGCCTCGCGGCCGGATCCACCCTGCCTGCCTATAGATCCCTCCCTCGCCACCGGGCGCTTCCCCTCGTTCATCACCGCATCGTCGCGCGCCCAGCCAAAGCTGCGCCGCCAATCGTGCGTGCCATCCACGGATCGATCCATTTGTTCCATTTCGGCTGGGGCCTTAGGAGGGAGGGGAATATGTGGAAGGGGAAGAAGAGCGGGCTTTTGGCGCCGTCTAGGGGTATCAGGAAGCGGGAATTCCCCATCCGCGCTGCGGATTACGAGCTGCTGGAGCCCATCGGCGACGGCGCCACCGCCGTGGTGCGACGGGCGCGCTGCCTGCCGCTGGGCGGCGAGGTCGTCGCCGTCAAGATCATGAACATGGCGCACCGCACCGAGTCCGACGTGGTACAGTCGACCTTGTTTTACAGTCGACTTTGATTTATTTATACAGTATATAGTCTTGTTTTGTTAGTCATCATCAGTCTTTGATTTACTATAAAGTATATATGATATTGAAACTGACTGAATAAATTAACCACACGCACCCAAACTTTTTTTTTATGGTGTGACTGGTTGATTTGTGTGCCATGCTAATTATGTAAGCTTTGGGACACACCGCCATCTCTTGATCAATAACTTCAGTTCTTGTAGTGGCATATGTAAGCATACTATACATATGCATCAGGTTTGGGACATGCGTAAAGTGAGCAAAGGTTTAGATTCACCAGATTTGGGAAGAGATTCAGAATTGTAGTAGAGACTTCAAAAAAAAAAGGAAAAAAGATTATATTAGCTACTAAGAGTCAAGAAGCATAATTAAATATATTGCTTGACTCACTTGCTTTCATTTGTTTTGCAGAACAATGCATCAGAGGAAGTGAAGACCATGATTATGATTGACCATCCGAACCTTCTTAGCGCATACTGCTCATTCACAGAAGGCGAAGCCTTGTGGATCGTAATGCCCTACATGGCTGGAGGTTCGTGCTACCACTTGATGAAGTCTTCGTATCCCAAAGGGTTCGACGACGAGAGCTTCATAGCGTTTGTGTTGCGCGAAACCCTAAAAGGTTTAGAATACCTTCACGAGAATGGTCACATACATCGGGATGTGAAGGTATGGGACCTTTGTCATTGCCTCACTACGGCTATGCATCAGTTAACCAATTAAAACAAAAAGGCATTTGGATTTGTATGTATATATTATTTTACAATAAGAAGACAATTAATTTGTTTCATTGTGCATGGACACAGGCTGGAAACATACTGCTTGATCAAGATAAAGGAGTCAAACTATCGGATTTTGGAGTTACCGCTAGCCTTTATGATTCACTAATCAATAGACATGGCAAAAGGAAGACCCTTGTTGGGACGCCTTGTTGGTAGGAAAATAATAAAATTTATAAATTATCTAGCTATATAGTTTAATGCATTTCATATCTTCTTACATACTAACGTTGCTATACAATTCTTTTTTTTTCTTCAAAGGATGGCCCCTGAAGTTATGGAGCAAAAGGATTATGATTTCAAGTATATCTTGTGACTTTGTTATTGTCATCGTATAGTAATAGTTAAGTACATTTGTTGATTTTTTCATTATCTAAAAATAATTGTAGGGCAGATATTTGGTCGTTTGGAATTACTGCACTTGAACTTGCTATTGGTCATGCACCATTTTCTAGCCAACCTCCAGCAAAGGTATTGCATTAATTTAGTCTATATTGTTCCCTCATAATTATGTGCTTAACTGAGGTTTATGAAATGCCATATGCAGGTTTTTCTCATGACGTTACAACATGCCCCTCCATCACTTCATAACACAAAGGAGAAGAAATTTTCAGATGTATGATTTTCAAATATTTTCTTGCCAATTAATTGTGCGTGACTATTGATTCATTTCTTTTCTTGTTTTGTAGTCTTTTAAGAGTATGATTGCCACTTGTCTCATTAAGGATCCGACAAAGAGACCACCAGCCAAAAAGCTATTAAAGCACCCATTTTTCAAAAAGAGCAAGGTCAGATCATAGTGCCGTGAGATGTATGCTAAATAAATTGCCATCATTGGCTGAGCGAATGCAATTTATAAAGGTAAAAGCAATATTTTTTTTTTTTTTATATGGAGATATGATTTTTTAGGTTGTGAATAATACAATATATATGTTTTAAATAGGAAAATGAAGCAAAGTTGCAAGCAGATAAAAAACCTCTTGACAACTGCAAAGAGAAAGCATCACAGGTAAATATACACTCATATTATCTTATTATATTATAATAGTTTTCTAGTTTTCCTTTAAACTTCTAAAAGTTATCATTGTGTTTTTAACTAAATAGAGTAAATAGTGAAGTGGGATCGGTTAAGTGAATGGTTACTAATTAAAGTTATGATCTATGCATGGATGATGTGACAATCTTATAAGGAAAGGAATGCTCAATTAGATGGTATATATCAATTCTCACTTTGAAGCTCCTTCTATGGATTGATCCCCAGTACTATATATAGGGGCTTACAAGTATGCTAGTGGGTTTTGAGTCTATTTGTTAATAGAATTCCTATAACAGTTGGGTTATGCCCTTCCTAATTAATTAGCCTACTAAAATGTGTCTTCTTTTGCTCTATGTCGTATCGACCATGACACCTAACATTTCAATTTTTGACTAATTTTGTAGAGAAGAAAGCATTAAATATTACCAGAGTGGTAAATTTGGACAATACATTTCATAACAATATACCTAAGTGAACCTCATTTGGTGCTTATTTGCTAGTTGAAACTATCATTGACTAAATAGAGTACATAGTGAAGTGGGATCTGTTGAATGAATGGTTACTAATTAAAGTTATGATCTATGCATGGATGATGTGACAATCTTATAAGGAAGGTAATGCTCAATTAAATGGTATACATCAATTCTCACTTTGAAACTATAATGAAACAGGAAGAGTATAGAAGAGGTGTGAGTGAATGGAATTTTGATATTGCAGACTTAAAAGCACAAGCGGCATTGGTATGTGCATAATCTCTAAGTAAAGTTTGGAAGTAGTGTCTCCACTTTCTATTTGTATGTGACTAAAATTTTGTTTTAAAAGCAGTACCCCGATGAGAATGAAGCCGAAGACTTTTTACGTTTTTCTATTTGAACTGGACATTGTTGATGAAACTACACAGTTAAAAGATATTAGAGTACAAAGTCACTCAATAATTGATGATAAAATGGTAATGTAATTTTAAGTGGTTTTGTAGTGATTTATTATAACTAGACAACATAAAGTATTTAGTAACAAATGAAGCTGCATTTACAGAATGTTGGTGATGATGGCTCGGGAAAATCAAATTCAACAAGTCCGATGTCTTTATGTCAAAGGTTGGTTTTACTTAGATATATCTAGATGTTGTGTTAGTTGTTTCTTAGTTATACTAACATTTTTCACTTGTCTATAAACATCACTCTATCATATATGATTTCTGTATGTAAATATAAATAAGTTTATTTCTATTTAATCTTACAATAGGCTTATTATTATTTATCAAAATAGCTTTTAAGGGTTGGTTGTTTTATGTGTCCATGTTAGATTTAGTTGCATAGGAGTTAATTATTTCATCTAAGGTATAGTTAGATATGTTTTTGCCTAACATAAATTGCCTCCATCAGTGTGAAACAGCTTGATAAAGGAAGTCCTAATGGCCTTGTGCGAAGTGAGTCATTTGAAATTCATTCAATATCACCCGCTAAGCAACCGACAAGAGCAGGCACGTTTTAAATTCTTCACCCTCAAAGTAAAAATTTCACACATATAGTTATATATACAAACAACTTTATTAGTGAACCATAACATGTGATATATGCTCTTATTGAAATTTATATGTATTTTTGTTTACACATAAATTTCATTGTATTGATTAGAGATGTAATATTAAATTTAGTTGCTATATGCAAAATGAATAACGATGTGTGTATTGGGCAGTTTCTACTTGCAAGGATGTTGATGAATATTTAGAGAAAACCGCATTTTTAAGGGTCGTTTTAAGGTGATACACGATTATAGCAAGGTACAATTTTATAACTTAAATATTTTATTTCTTATCATAGGTGTTGTTTTTTATATGATATAAAGTTATACCATGATACATTTAGTTATCAATGATTAGGACTTTAAGCTAATTAACTAGTATAGTCTTCTAAAACTTATGGTTGTATCTTCAATAAAAAATTGAGAAGTTTATTAGCGATTACTAATCTTATATTGTAGTCTATTAATTTAGTATTATGCAACATGTATTCACAAAGTAAAAACCTATGACTAATCTCACCATCGTATCTACCATCCTTCATACATTTGATGGTTCAACCATACGACTTCAAGCATGGGAGCAACAAAAGTCTAGAATTTGCAAAGCTTTTGCATGATTTCATTCATGTCTTGTTACAACTTTTGAGAAACCATTTGAGAAAATCTTGATGTTTGTATATTAAATATGTCATTCTTGTCTCAAACTTGTATTTTACATTGAAATTTTGGTCCAAATATTTTTTGAGGCAGATTGAAGGAGCAACGCCAAGAGAGAAGGAGTTATTAGAGCGTATAAGTAGTTTGGAGCAAATGTAAGTCTATGATTTTTCAAATGAGCTATTATTATGACTATTAAGGTATTTTATAAGAATAATCTCACTTTTTATTTTATCATTATAGGCTTCTTGCTACCCAAGATGAAGTTGAGAAGCTTAAAGCAAAGGGTAAATATACTATAATGTTGTTATAGTAGCATTGTTTTAGAATTTTCATTGTCACTAATTTATTTATGTTATATTGTTTGTCGAGTCAAAAAAGGAGCGGAGGGATGTCTGCAACAACAATAGTAGTGAAGTGAAAGTTAATTCCATTTGTTACCTAGACAATGTTTGTAATGATACAAAAACAATTGTAGTAACGTTTTTAACCATAAAAGAGTTCACCAAGTTGATTTTGGTGAATTATCTCTTAGAAATCATTTGTGCATTATATATATTATTTTCTTAGATATTTTCTTTCTTCTTAGATGAATTTATAAGTGGTATTTATTATATATGATGGTCAAGTGTTTTATGGCGTGTGATGGTTTTGTATTGTATAATGTGGATGGACAAATCTTGTAGCAGGATTGACCTACGATTGGGTTATAGGATAATGTGGATGTACATATATTGAAATAGGACTGGTGTACGGTGGCAAAGGTTGTAGGTTGTTGGTCTATGTTTTTAAATTTATATACCATTGTCATATAGTTGTGTTTGTACTCAGTTGAACTTGGATCGTATATGTTCCTTTTATCTTTAAAATATAAATTATGTCGTATAATTATTGTTTCATAATGTCATTTCTAAACTTCTTTTACTCTTTTGTTATTATACTAGTTTGACAAATTCTCAAATTTATCAATACAGTTTGAACACACAAAAAAACTTGTGTGAATTTGTTTAAATCATGTTTGATTATATGTTTTTAAGTTATTATATTGCTTTTTAAAGTGAATCTCCGTAGCATTATGTTTGGGGTGTATAAAAACTAGTTTTTTATGCATCCTATACTAATACTACCTGTAAATAGTCTTGTTAAAGTGGAAGTTAGTTGATTACAGAGAAAACTAACAATCTCTCTATTTCGATTATAAGTTGTTCCTTCTTTTCTATATAAATAGCTTTTGCTCTAAATCTAGATATACTATATTAGTTTTACTATGTATATTTGAAAAAAAAAACCCAGAATAACTCATAATTTTCCCGTATGAGAAAAGATGATTTTGCCCTAGCCGGAAAGAAAAAAAAAAGTTGAAGCAATGAGCATTTTAGACTGAATACTTAGAATCTAGAACCCCACATCACTGTACGTCTGTACTATCTAGATTCTCAAAATCTTTGATTTTTTTTTTTGAGCAAGCTCAAAATCTTTGATGATCCAAACGGGCCCTTGATCTCTTTTTCCCGTATTCTCGGCGGGGTGAGACTAGGCTTAACCAAAGACGTATAAATCTGTTTATTTTGTTTAGCAGCAGACGTATAAATTTGTTTGGCTGGCACTAGGGAGGCCTACGGGCCGGGCCTCCGGATTCCTGGCCGACCATGGCCTAACCATTGCACGCACGACTCGACGGGAACGGCAGCCCAAAACGAAAGGAAAGCCCTCTAGCGCGCGACTGATTTCTCCTTTCTCCTTGGGTAAAGGCACGCGATCCCCGTGCTCTGGGGCCCAAATTAGGCGAGGCAGCCCCACGTGATCCGCGCCGCGGTCCGCCCGCCGCGCAAGCTGGGCCACGGGGTTCGCGGGCGGGCACGCGCCGGTTCCGCGACCACCCGCGGCCGGCATCCGCGGAGCCTGCCCCTGCCCCTGCGCTGCCCACCGCTCCTCCGTCTGCTCCGGCCTCAGCTAATAGCGATGGGTGGTGGGAGCCGAGCCCTTTTCCCTCTCCTCCCTCTGCGCCACCACCCTCGCCGCCGCCAAGCCCCCGCAGCACCCGTTCCCCTTCGCCCCGGCCCACCGCGCGCTCCCGCACCGCCTCGCCGCCGCCATGTCGTCCTCGTCCTCCCCGACCCCCGCCGCCCCCGCCGCATCGGGCGACGCCGGGGCCTCGGCCCCGGCACCTTCGGCGTCCAACGCCATCGACTTCCTCACGCTCTGCTACCGCCTCAAGGTGAGCCCCGGCGCCTCCTGTTTAATCGCCTCCGCATTTCCGCGGGACGGCTTAGTTGGATGGAGATGTGACGGTGGATGTGATTGCAGACGACCAAAAGGGCGGGCTGGGTGAAGCGCGGCGTGCAGGCGCCCGAGTCGGTGGCCGACCACATGTACCGGATGGGCGTCATGGCGCTCGTCGCGGCCGATCTACCCGGCGTCGACCGCGACAGGTGACCCTGACCGTTTGCTCTCAAGTCTCTAAGCTCGGCAGTATTTAACCTTCTTACGGTTCCTGTTTATTTCTTGCTTCGATTACAGGTGTGTCAAGATGGCGATTGTGCACGACATTGCAGAAGGTAAATTGTGATTGTCTAGATGGCTTCACTGAAGTTTTGGGGCTTTGTGTGACATGAGGGGTGTAAATTGTGATTATGTCAGCTTATTTACTACCTGGGATGTTGGTAGATGGTAACTAGACCATTGGAGACCTTTAATAGGAATGTAGGATGTGCTTTCAAGTACTCATGCCATGACGAGTTGCTTGTTTAGCTGCTGCTGTAGGTCTAGTCAAATTCTGAAACTTAAACTATGTGCAAATTTTCCTGTCTTCATTTACAGTATTTCATTGTCTCAGAAGCATGCAATATGGCACTCAGTTTAAAAAATCAGTGAGAATGAACACATGATTATGCCTTGCATATATATACTCTTGCTGCCAACTGCTCTTTGCCTATGAGGATGCAGGTTCAGTTGACTCATTTCAAATTTTACCTTTTGGTGCTCCAGCAATTGTTGGTGACATCACACCTTCTGATGGTGTACCCAAGGAAGAGAAGAGCCGCAGGGAGCAAGAAGCATTAGACCATATGTGCGAGGTGCTTGGTGGAGGTTCAAGAGGTGAATACCAAAACTTGCAAGTGAAATACATTGACATTTTGTGCTGTAGTTTTATTAGGCTGCTACCACAAATTGTCTTTTCACAATATGTAGTTATATGAAATGAATGCGGTGCTATTGGAAACTAGCAACAGCTTTCTAGATGACACAATAGTTTAGACCTAACGGTGTTCCAGTATGTGTTCATAGTTCCTAGGTAAACAAAGAATAGTATGCAGATGCCAATATATTTTGTGAATACAATATTGTACTAGTTGCAGTTAATATCATTCCAACTCTAATATTTTCTTTTACCCATGAAGAGATATTCACCTGCTATTATTATTTCTTGGATGGTCATTTTGCTATCCAACACTTTTCACTTCCACCAGGGACTCAAATCAGAACCTTGAAATTATTTTTTTCCTATACTGAAGGCTCTGCTACATAGAAATCCAATGTCAAGCTTGTATAGTTTAGACTTCAGATAATTATTGAACATTTCTGAGAGCATTTGCATCCCTTAGTTAGGTGTCAAGGAAACTCTTGATAGGAATCATTCTGAGACTCTTTTCACAGAAGTTGGTCTTTATACTTCTCTTCTTTTTATAAGGTGTATTAGGGTTTGAGAATTTCCTTCGAAAGTATGCTTTGTCCAATAATTTCCCTTACAATATATGAATATATTATCAATTACTACAAAACCAATGTCTCACTAAAAGGCATGTGAAATACGAATCTATTTATGTATCTTTTATGCACTAAATATACAGATATTTTGATTAGTTTGATTGAATTTTTCAGTATCCTAATATGGCCTACATTTTGAAATGGAGGCTGTAATGATAAGGAATGCTTATGTAGAAGCCAAAACCAAAGAGTTTTGTCCTCTTTTACATTTGATATACTGCCAGCAAATGATGCCTATGTCGTTTTGGAACATGATACTGTAATAAATGGTGATAATATCATTCCATCTCTAATGAATTTTCTACCTTGAAGCCTTATGGATCCATTTATTATGCTCAAATGGCTATCACAACATCCAACGTTTTTTCCTGAGAGTTCCACAACATAGAAATCCAGTATTCTGCTTGTGTTCTCGTTTTTCAAAACATTATTAATCGCTAAAAAATATTGGAGTGTCGGCATTCCTTACTTACATGTGAAGCGTTTAACCTTTTATAACTAAAAAAGTCGATCTCAGGCCCCAGCCTTTGGAACAGTTCTTCATGCTGGATAACGGATGTTCTCTGTACAGGCCAGAATAAAGAGTTTCTGTGATCTTTGACACGTTATATATATATAATAAATACTCACCTTTATCTGCATGCTTTTGTTTTGCAGCACAAGAAATTCGTGAACTTTGGATGGAGTATGAGGCGAATGCATCTTTGGAAGCTAAGGTTGTCAAAGATTTTGACAAGGTACAGTTTCATATTTCAATCCATCAAGTTGGTGCATAATGGCAACATCTGCCTGAAACTATTAGATGGTATCGTTGTGATCATTAAACAGGCAATGCCATATAACTGGGAGGGTGTTTAGCTAGTGTAGGCAATCATTATAACCCTGACCTGTGGCTCCCACTTCTTCCTTTTCCTTTACATGCTGTAATCTCGTGTTTCTCTGTTATATTTCCAGATTGAGATGATACTTCAAGCTGGAGTATGAAAAGGGTGAGTTCATAGTGGTGCTCGAGTGCACAAGTAGCTATAAAGTACAGACCACGACTATTAAAATGCATTCATCACATATTCTTGTTGTAGTAACCAAATAATGGATATAGTTAAAATCAGCTCACATCCCAAATACAGCACATCTTTTGCATCATTTGTACTTACATAGTTATTCAATTTGCTCCTCTGCCTTCTGGATGTGAGAAGTAATACATATAGTCCATATCCTATCACTTAACACCTTGTAAACTCCTTGTTGATCATGAGATGGGGTTAAAAAGTATCACACTTATGCCTATGTATTTTAAAATTTCCAGAGCAAGGACGGGACCTTGAAGAATTCTTCCAATCAACAGCAGGTGTGACCCCTCTCTTTTGTTCTCAATTTTCATGAGCATCTAGCACATAAAATTGAACAGTTCATCTAAGCTGAGATGACTGTTCGTCATTTTTCCATTCATACACTGAAATATGTTTTTTTCTGAGATAATATAAACTTTCATCATAAATTCAGAACATATCAGTGCCTGAATGATTATTGTTAGTTGAAACTTGACACTACCATCCATGATGTTTTTTTCTTTTTATCATGAACTGATACATTTCATTTCTATGTCTTTTTTTATTATTTTCTTTTATCATGTGCTTATGCTCGATCTCTTCAACTAAACAATGTACTAATTTTTCCACAGTGTTAGGTTATTTGCATTAGAATGATTGTATAACAAAGAAAGAACATATTTTCCCCTGCTTACCTCCCATGCAGGCAAATTTCAGACAGACATGGGAAAAGCATGGGCAGCGGAGATTGCATCGAGAAGAAAAACAAAGTGATCAAATGATGCTCATTTCGCACGTTGGTTTCAAGACAACCTGCTGGCACAGCATTTCTGTTGAACTTTGCTTTTATTAGATGATACTTCAAGGTGGCACTGAGGCTTAGGCTTACCTTGGGAATGTAAACTTCACCACATTTCTTGGCCCTGCCCTGACCCGACCCTGTGGCTTATTGGGATTGCGATACCAGGGCTCCAGATAGCCCACTTGGTGACTTGGGTAAGGAGTTATATTGGCTGTAGGTGCTCCTCTCAAAGAGCAATTAGCTGGATCCAACGGGAAGGTTCAGCACCAACTCTTGTTGATGTAAAATCCTTAACTTCTTGAATCACTGTACCATTACCGTTTCTCTTGTTAATCCAGCTTCGTGGTTTCAGCCTTTGTTAATTTAGTTGTGCTATTGTTTTCAAGCATAATTGAATATTTGCTATCCATTTTGGTTGTTGATGATGATCCGAAAGTTCATTCATGTTTACATAGTACAAGTACAATGCTGAAGACGAAGTCTACGGGACCAAAGCATATCTTGCAATGAGGTATACTGGCCTGTTGGAAACTCCCTGTCCGGCTCGGCACCCTGTTCGCTGCTCTGCGTGCCTCGTCGCTTGTTCAAAGGCATACACTGGCCCCTGATAGTTTTGGTATAGTGCCAAAACCACTTGAATCGCGTGTATCCAAATTATGGTTGCAACTTTCAATCAACATCTGAAAGGCAGACAGGTACACGTTTGGCTCTCACTGATAACGAGGGAAATAACATGTGTCCAAATTATGATTGCAACTATCAATCGACACCTGAAAGGCTGAGAGATACACGTTTGGCTCTCGCTGATAACGGGGAAATGTTTATACAAGTGCAAACCTAAACCTGATAGACCCACTTCTAATCCAGTGGCTCTGCAACGACGAAATACCCGGCGAGAGCTATGGTTCACTCGTGTTAATTCACTGAAACTGTTGCACTGAATTGACATGATTGAACCAAGCTAAAGCAATATAGCTTTCAGGCATCAATGCAGTTTCTATCACGATTCATGTAACTGGACGGTGAAAGGTATATTCCCAACCTTGTAGGAAATTGAACTGTTCTCATGAAGAAAATAGAATTATAGTTCGCTTTCCCTCATTTTGTGTGTTTAATTGTGAAAGCCTTAGAAAGTGAATTTTTGTATATTTCTTTCTCAAGTCGCAATCAATCGAGTACATTGGCATGGTGATAAAAATCAGAAAGTAAGACTTTACATAGAAATTCTTTTCTTAATATTTCTATATAGAATTTCATGGTCTACTGGTCGCCAAAAAAATCATGATTTACAGAAAGAAAAGGAGGAGAGGGAGTACCTTAATTATTACTTCCTCGGATGAAAAAAAAACCTATTTATATACATCGACAGCCCCCCCGTAAGATATGTTTGTATGCCCAATGGCTTATATAAGTTGACTTATATATAGGTCATGGGTAACACTGCCTATAGACACTTCGATTGGCAATAGGGAAGAAATTATAATACATGAAAATATTTTTCATGATGGTTAGTAATGTTAATATTTAGTTGTCAATCTACATAAAAGAGGGAATTTCACCAACAGTCCCAAACTTGTCCTAAGTTTACAGGTAAGTCCAAAATGATCTATACCAACCTCCAAAGTGCTTACGTGGCATGTCACCACTCACCACGACACCCCCCATATGGAAATTTCTTGCAACATTTCAATTATGCTCGAAGACACTGCAAAAAAAAGAAGACACTGTCTTGCTGTTCTTGCGGCCGACACAATGGCAAAAGTTGACATGAGCCATTTGACCACACCATGCATATGAGGCGGGTTTTATAATGGATTTTCCAAGATTTGATCTACCCACCTGTAAGGATCTTCACTTTCTAAAAAATTAATGAACAACACTGTCAGGCCAAGCTCCAAAACGGAAAGCCACTTATAAGCTGTAATCGAGTTGGCCAACTAAACTTGATTAACCGTGTTAACAAAATACATGCAGTGTCCACTACAGTACGTGGCTTCGATCGCTTTCATGGCTGATATGATACCCAACGATAAGATAGAGTATGTATTATTAGAGCATTGACGACGACAGACATCAATAGGCATTATATATAATTTAGTAGCTTGGAGGCGTCCACGTTCTTCACAATCTTATTTGTATGCTTTCTTTTCTTCGACAGCTAGCCACATAAGGTTTTCTTAATGAGGTGTCCTTTTACTTTAAAGACTCAACAAGGGATTTGCGGAGTAAGTTTATTAGGAGAGTTAAAACCATCAAGCACACGAAACGGGCACAACTTAGTATTAGTAGGCACTTTGCGGTGAAACTTGTTTACCTGAGTTTACTTCTCCACTTTTCCTATAGCAACGTCGCTTGGGTTCTGGCTTTTGTCCCAGGTGGCACGACGGCCGCGCGATGCCACCGCTCCTTCTCTGTCCCCCTCCCCTCTGGTGGCTCCTCCTCCTCTCTGGCGGCGACTCGGTGGCGGCGATTGCGGCAAGGTAGACCCTCTCCTCCTCCTCTAGGGTTCCGGTGTGCATCTCCACTCCATCCCAGGTGGTCGGGTTGCCCTCACACGCATTGCCCGCACTCTCCCTCTCTCCCCATGCGCTACCGCTTCTCCTCCGGCGACAGGTTGGCCCCTCCTCCTCATGTATCCGTTTTTGTCCTTTCGTAGAAAAAATGTTTCTTTGTGATCTGTCACTTGTGGTTTGTAATTTGTGGCTTGTGAATTTGTGATCTGTCACTTGTAATCTGTGGCGGCGGCGGGGGTGGTGTCTTGTGGCGGGGGAGTGAGAGTGAGCTCCAAGGAGGATGGTGCGGGGGCAGCCCCTGGAGTGAAAAGAAAAAGATGAACAAGAGCTGATCTAATCTAGAACGTTCCATTTTTCATCCAATGACTGTGGATCGTCGCCTGGTTTTGGGGAAAAAACCCAAGCAACTAGGATAAAGCAATTCCCTTACTTCTCATTATATATCTGGGTTTAGTTCTAAATAATGTTACTTTTTTAGTGGTAGACTATGTATGTGTTCGTGAGAATGTTTAGTTTTGTTCTATCCAAATTTTTCAACAACGCCCAACATACTTTTACATGAATTCTCGTTCACTAGTGAAAAGATCATTTCTTTCACGCCACAACTTCTTTGTCACGCTATATGATTCACATTCAACGTCGACATTTTTTTGTAGATGTCGGGATTGCGCAGGACAAAACCAAGACAACATCATTTATTAGTATTGGACAAATGCAACGATGAGATCTTCTTGCAAGTCAAGATCGAGCATTCGTGGCCACATTATGCACACCAGATGTTTGTGTAGTTTAGAGCAAGTATTATAATACAGCCGACTGCTGGCTGTAAGGATTCTTACAGCCTACCTCTCAGCCCACCTGTACAGTGGTTAAGCCCTCAGTATTTAATAATGGACCCAGTTGTCTGTCTCACAAAGTTTCTTGGTTCTTGTGCCATCTCATCCCCTCTCTTCTCCACATCTCTCATCCCTTTCCACACCGGCATTTAGCAGAACACGGTCTGCTATAATACTTGCTCTTATAGGTCACCGGTAACTGAAATTAATTAAGTTCAATCTCCAATGCATCTTACATTTTGGCTCTCAAATCGCTGTTGTTCCAGCTCTGCTAATGCTGATGCATACTCCTATGTGCCAGCCAACTTTCCACCTAGGAAAACAAGATGAAGGGGGAAAAAAATCTCACCACAAATTAAAGGGGTACTGGGGATGAAAAAAAATAGTAGCGGTACATACATCTATGCGGTAAATTCCTGACCCAGAACCTAGGTCTCGGTTAAAAAAAAAACAACATTTGTCCGGTTCACCTGACTTCACCGGCCGTTACTAAAAGTACATTGTAGTAGACACACATCGTGAACAATAATCATGCTCGCAGTAGCGAAACTGCATGCCATATGGCCATGCCAAGCGTGCATCAATCGTGCAGCGACAGGGCACGTACGTACCCAGCTACTAATTGATGCCGGCGCGGCAGGCCAGCTGGACCATCGGAGCTGCGCTGGTGAAGCAGCTGGCGGCGGCGACGACGACGGCGCGGCCAGCCACCTCCGGCGCCACCGTGGCGCTGGTGGTCCGGCCGCCGCAGTCGTCTACTGCTCTGCTTCCTCCTCCCCTGAGGAAGGCCTTGCAGAGCGCGGTCCAGAACGCGCGGTCCGGCCCGCCGGTCTCCGCCGCCGTCCGCCGCGCCTCCTCGCCGACGCTCCTGTGAATGTCGTTCTGGTCCACGAGGCGGTCGATGAGGTTGTCGAGGATGTCGACCGTGTACTCCGGGTGGCCCTGGATGCCCAACGCGTGCTCCCCACCGCGAACGCCTCCACGCGCGTCTTCTCCGAGTAGGCCAGCACCCTCGCCGTCGGCGGGACCTCCCACACCTGCATGCGTGATCACCATCCATACACGTCATCGCCATATCGTATCGATGCATCCACAGCGCCTAGGAAGTTGGTGAACCACACGCGTGTTACCGCGCAATACAAAATATCAACGACACGAACCTCGTCTTGGTGAACCTCGATGATGGAGGCACTCCGGGGAAGTTGGCCATCGTCGTCAACGTCGAGGAACGGCAACAGTCCAGCGAGGTCCTGGTTGCCCTGGACGAAGGTGACCTTCCTGACGCCGACGTCCCACCCACCCCGCGCCCTGCCCACCGTGCCGCCCAGCGCGCGGCACAGCACCTGGTGACCGAAGCAGACGCCAAGCACGCGCTTGCGCATGGCGTGGAGCGTGCGCAGCAGCGCGCAGAGGCGCCGGACCCAGGGCTCGTCGCCGTGCGCGTCACGCGGGCTGCCGCTCACCACGAACCCGTCGTACGACGCCAGGTCCTCTGCCGCCGGGAACTCGCCGCCGATCACGCGGAAGCAGTCCCACCTCTCCCCGACGCTGCCGAGGGCGGCCACGAAGACGTTGTGGTACCCGCCGTACGCCGTCCTGGCGTAGTCCGAGTCCCACAGCGCTAGCAGTAGCGCATACCGCCGCGCTGCTGGCTTCGCCGCCGTCATCGCCGGATCGGAGCGCGCGCCCGTACAAACGGGGACACTGGAGCGGAGAGGCTGGGAGTGACACTGTGGCAGCCAAGCCACCTAGCTTTGCTTGCGAGCTCGATGGATCGATCACGATGTCGGCTGGGAATTCCGGCTCCTATTTTTATGGAGCCGGTCGATCGAGGTGCGATGCCTAGTAGCGTAGAAGAGGCCGGTCTCGGGTCAGTCTCATGTGTGAAACACGTGGCCGCACACGCTGACGCGTGGACAGTAGTGGTGTAATCCCAAAGTTTGGGACCCAAACAATTATGCATCCAATGGCAAGTAGGAGCTGACGGCCTTTGTCAGCTCGACAGTAGTAGGGCCGCAGCAAATCAGGTTGCTGAGTCACACGTGACAAGGTGTACGTCGGCAAATTAAACAACAAAGAGACCGGTGGAAACGAACTTTGTCAGCTGGCACTTAGCGCCCAGTTGCAATAGCCTGGTTAAAATCACGATTTCGTAGTGCGGTTTTAAGATCTTCTTATTAGTTTATAATATTATTGGGTTAGTTCTATCGATGACTTTTAAGTAGAACCTACAAATTTACAATTCTAGTAGTTATGGATGTGATCGCTGCAGCTATTGTTGCAGCTGCTGCTAGGATAATTCTTGAGAGTGAGTTTTAATTTGCAACTCGTGCAACATGCATGGTTTGGGATTCCAATCGAATTTCATCAGGTTTTAGCGTATTGTCGATCCTACTGATGATCTCTATTAAATATAAAAAACTTCGATCGGATGGGGAAAGACCGCCCCACCAGCATTGTTGTTAAGAAGAAACCTCGGTTTCCCTGGCCGAGAAAATCCCCGAACCCCAGTCCCGCACTGACACTAGGAGAAAATCCCCGAACCCCAGTCCCGCCCTGACACTAGGAGTTTCTAGCCCGTGGAAACTACGATCCTCAATCCATTTGGAGAAGACCGGGGCCGGAATTACACCGAACCCACGAGCCGGTATACCAACCGAGCCTGAGCCGGACACCGTAACCCCTAGGCCGGTATACCATCCAGAGCCCATAGCTCGATCCATACGGGACCTGGGTGAGCTTTTAACTAGTGCTTTGGCACACGGGACTGACGAGAGAATTTTTTTTAACAACAGCCTGAAATTTGCTCCCACGGGGCGAACTCAGAATCTGTGGAGTGCTCTAGAATCCTAACCATTAGGCTAGGATCCTTTTGGCTCTCTATTAAATATACATACCGGTAATTTCAGTTCCACTGAATTTAATTTTGTTTTACAAACCTTTACCAATATTTTATATACAAATTTGAAAATGCTGACCTAAATTTGGTGAGTTTGGGGATTTTCGACCCTACTACCCCTCCAATATGTATGTCTCAACAGGTAGGTTCAACCCAAAGAAAGCAACCAATAACAATCACAAACGATCAGGATCGATGATATGCACTAGAGTTTTTGATGTTATCATCAGAGTTTCGCCTGAGTCAAGATCACGATTTTCCAGCAGCAAGAGGGAAATATCTGGCCCTCATATTTGACACTACTCTAGCTAGGACCAAGGTCATTTGAAGTTCCTTATCTCGGGAGGCCGTGCTCATTTACCGCGGCGAGCAACACGCTCTCCGGGCTGTCGATTAGAAGGCGTGAAGAGAGCCATTGGGGGCGACACGCTGCCCCCCCCCCCCCCGCCTCCACCGGGCGGCGGTGGCGCCGGCGCCCCGCGCCCCGCGGGTTGCCTCCACCCCGACTCCCCCTCACTCTCCCACTCCCCTCTCCCCGCTTCCCCGGCCCCGGCCACGCGGATTTCCCGTCGCCGTCGACACCGCAGCGGCCATCCGCCCGCCCTTTCGAGCCGGAGTTCGCCGGATCCACCGGCCGGGCGACCCCGGATCTCGCGCCGGCGGCGGCGGGGGGGGCCGAGACAAGCTGCTCCCACTCGACTTGCCACCCTTCCGTCGCTCGACTTGCCACCCTTTCGTCGCCCGCGTCGGCCTTCCGGGGGGGAGAGGGGGAGGTCGGGCTGTGTCCCCCGCCCGCGCGACGAGGTCGCCCTCGCCAATGAGCTCCGCCCGCCCTCGTCCGCACCGCCCATAGGAGGGCCGACTGCGCCGTTCGCGCCCCTCACCGTCGCCGCCGCCACCGGCAACTCCACCTGCCCCAACACGGACGTGCAGGGCCTTGGTGGCATCGCCGATGGCGCCTGGCCTCCGCCCGCCCCGTCGGTGACCGACGCGGTCCTCGTTCGCCCATCCACCCCCGAGACTCCGTGGACCACGGACCGGCGGTGCCGCAGCCCCCCAGCAGCTCGTCGTCGTTGAGGTCGCCCGACCGGGACGTCTACCTCACGGCACCTCCTCCCACTGCAGCCGGGACGACGCCGGTGGGGGAGGCGGATGTTGTGCTCGTGTGGCCTTCCGCCCCGGCCTGTCCGCCTCCGTTGTCCCCACCTTCTTCGACGACTCCGGCTCCCGACACCGCTCCGACCTCGTCAGCATCTCCCAACGCCCATCTCCCTCGGTCGGTAGACCCAAGGGTATGCGGTGGGTGGACGGATCCTTCTCGGCGGCTCGACAAGGAGGAGGAGTTCATCGAGCCGGAGGCCCCACCGTCGTGCGGCGTGTTTGTCCATCCTCCACTCGCTGGGGCCGCTCCTGGACCCCGACGTGAACCTCGCGGAGGGGACGGCTATGCCCCTGGCTCTCGCAACACGGACATCGCCGGCGCCGGAACCCGGCCCGGCGCGAGCACAGCCCGGCGTTGCCGTCGCCGTCGCCCGTCCACGACTTCGTCGACGCCCCTATGGTGCGCTCTCTTTCCTTTTGGCAAGAGTGCCGGCACCCCAGCAGGCTTTGGGTCGACAGCCTGCCGCGCGCATCTCTGCTCACCAACGGCTTGGCGCCGGGGCCGGCCCTACGCCGTCTGCCGCCGGCCGCCGTCGCCATCTCGGGCCTCTTTGGGGACCCTCCTCCGCCCGTCGGCGCCCCCAATCGATGATGATGGCTTCACTCTCGTCAGAGGGTCTTTGGCGTGGGCGCCGGCGTGCCCGCCGCCCCCTTCCGTCGTCGGCGGCCTGTGCCGTCATCCCTCGTCGGGCTATCCTTCTATTGCCTGTCGAGGGATCACGTCGCCGCCCGTTGCTCCGCCCATCTGCTTTGCCTCATCTTCCTCAACGCGAGGCATAGGGCGGGGACCTCGCAGCATCGTCGCCGCCTACCGCTCTGACAGCACTCCCCGTGAGCAGCGGCGCGCTGGAGCCTCCATGCCACGCCAGGGAGCCTCCACTCGTGCTCATGACCGCATCGTCGTCGGCCGTCTTGGGAGGGACTGGACTTCCTTGGGGTAGTCGGGTCGTCGGTACCGCCCTTCTTTGTCGGGCAGATCCTCCTGTCCGATCCCATCGACTTCGGCCCGGGTGAGGATTGGAAGCGAGGCCATCGCTAGGGTGGGCGCGCCGCAAGACATCCGAGACCGGCTTGCGCTCGACCTGCCCATGGGCGTGGATCCCCCTGCTCGTGCGGACCCGATGATCGATGAGCTCATGGCCTCCACCTTGGCGCCACCTCGCCACTACATTCGGGCCTCCTTCGCCCCTGCACATGGTCACGCTCAGCTTCACGGGGGTGGAGCATTCAGAGGATCCTTCGGTGCTGGCGGCCCCGCTCCGCGCCGCTCAGCCCAGCCCCTCGTTGTCCAGGACGGAGGTGCCGGATGGTTTCGTGGCCCAGGGAGAGCGGACGCCCACCACGTCGCCGACTCACCTGGATACCGCACACGCCGATGTGCTAGGGGCGGCGACCTTCACTGACTCGTTGACATTGCCATTGGCGGAACCTGCGAAAGTTCCACACCGCAAGTGAAGATCACGAGTTGTCGACGACGATCGGGTACCGTGCCGTGAGCGACCACCGCCGCTAAATCCACCACCGTGATCAGCACCCGGAGCAGCAGGCGCGGCGCGTCCAGTCCAACAGGTGGACTAAGCGACCGGGGCACGCGAAGCCCGCCCGAGACCCATCGATCGCCGTGGGGTTCCATGCTACCTTCGAGGATGTTGGGCCGTCCTCTAGGCGGGAGAACGTCCGCAAGATCCTTCCCCTACTCGGTGTATACTACGCAGGGGAACAATTGGGGGCTCCCGGCACAGGATCCACCCCGGCGCCACCCGCTGACTCTACTCCACACCAGCCCCCAGGGCCAGTCGCCGCCGGGGAATCTGTGGGGGACCCCGTGTCGTCGGTTTATCGGCGATAGTCTAACAGGGGTATGCCCGGCTAGTAGATTGAGGGGTAGAGGTGCGCTAGACGGCTAACGAGACGTTAAGCAGAACGAGCGAAGGACAAAACACACGGGTTTTACCCAGGTTCGGCCGCCTTGATGGCGTAAAACCTACGTCCTGCTTAGTTTGTATTGATTGATTGAGAATCAGATGTCCCTCGGGGGGGATCCCTGCTCTCCTTATATAGTCCGGGGAGCAGGGTTACAGGTCGGATCCGGTCCGACAAGATCTATCCCGATCGGTTACAATAGGAAAGTATATAGTGATTACAATTGAGCTATACTAGGAAACTATCTTGGCGACCAAGTTTAGGCCGTGATCTCCGATAATTGCGGTCTTCTAGCGCCAAGGGCTTCAATCCGCCATCCTGGGTCGGCCCGAGAGGCCTAACCCAAAGGAACCCGTGAGAGGATAGGGGTTTATCCCCCCACAGCTAGTCCCCGAGCATGCTGTATGCTGTAGGTGAAAGAGTCTTGACGCTCCGATCATCGGGAGGTGTTATCGACCAGTCTTCGTACGGTGTCGACCAGACTAGTTAAACGCCGACTAGCCTGGGACAGCTCTCGACCAGCCGCTCATGTTCCTGTAGCTTCTTTCCATTGCTTTCGACCCGGCCTAGTCTTGACGAGTGTTTGGATGTTGGGTTTTCCAATGAAAAAAATCTTTTTCTTTTTGGCGAAGTGTGCCCACGTATAGTGGAAAAACACCGTTAAAATGCATATATCAAAAAATGAGCATGATTCACCGGAGGTGAAGTGTGCCCACTTAGTCCCCGAGCCTAGGAGTAGGTGAGTAATCACGTACTGCTAGGGTCATAAGAAAAAATATGAGCAAAAAGTCCCCGAGTAATCGGAAACCTAACTGGCGCAAAAACCAAACTCCAGCATGGAGCCCGTACGAGGAGTCCCCGATCACTGTATGTCTGCCCGGACGTAGGGTGTCGATGCACCATGCATGGGCCAAGGTGCGTATAGTACCAATCCAGAGAATATCCAGGCCGCGTCAGAAAGGCAGGAGATTTCAATAGCCCGGGTTTTAAGGGGAGGCAGAATGGAAAATCTGTATACCCTAGGATATTGATGAAGCTTCGTCAAGAAGATTGGGCTGCTCGTGTCCCAAAAAATCTACATGGTAGGATATCTGGTCAATTAATATCCCAGATCTTGTAGGGAAACAAATCGGCGTGGGAATCGAGGGGATAGGACGCGTGGCAGCACCACAACACGCGCGCATCTGGAAGGAGTAATGATGGCAACTGATGCCGCCACCTGCCGCACGCACTCAACCCAGGAAATGGGGAGGCGCGGGCCCGCAGCGCGCACAGTTGCCTATGCATTAACCCTAGGGGCGGTCAGGGCTATAAATATCGGCGCCCCGTGCCTCCTTGTCTCATTCGCCTGGGAATCCCTTCATCTTCTCGAGCCCTCCGTCTTCATCCTGCTACAGTAAGCGCCGCTAGGGTTTGCGACCGCGCCGGCTCGTCGCATCTGCATCAACTCAACCACCGATCGTGAGAGGTAAGTACCTCATAGATCCGTTGATTCGCCGTCTTTTGAGTCCGAATGTAGTCGATTTGAGCGTGGATTTGAGCCGTTTCGATTTTTTGCCGACACCGATCACTTTCTTGAAATGTAGAATCGGTTGAGGTGGGATGGATCGGCACGCTCGCGGAGGTCGTCGGGGCCGTGGGTGTTACCGGAGGACGGCGAGGAGCTGCTGCCGGCGTGGGAGCGCGCCGCCGCGGGACGTGATGGCGAGCCCGTGCCGCTCGCGACGGGCGAATCCGGTAATCCGGATGGATAGGGAGTGGCCAAGCTCGCTGTCCACCGAGGGGTCGGTGAGGGAGCTGGTGGATGCCCGCGTGCTGCCGGAGAGGATCATCGCCGGTTGGAGGGTGCCGGAGGCGGAGCCGTACCCCATGCCGCAGACGGATGAGGTGGTGGTGTTCGAGAGCCACTTCACGCGCGGCTTCGGGATGCCGGTGCACCCGTTCCTGCTGGAGCTCCTCACGCTCTACGGGCTCCAGCTCTGCCACCTACCGCCAAACGCCATCCTCGACATCGCCATCTTCATCATGCTTTGTGAGTGTTGCCTCGGCATTCTTCCCAACCTTAGCCTGTGGAAATATTTCATCTTTGTGGGGATGAAGGGAGATTCGGGGTCGCGGGTGGCCGGTGGCGTGTTTGTGAAGCTCCGGGGCAACCGGGCAAGTCAGTTCCCCTCGACACCACTACCAACGAATGTGGCTCGCCTGGTATACACGGTGGTTTTACCTGCCTCAGTCGGATATGCCGATTCCGGCCGATCCCACCCGTGTTCCGGTGAGACGAGCAAGCTGGAATGAAGAGCCCGCAGCCACCGACATGCCGCGTGTGAGGGAGCTGCTGGCTATGAATGATGACCTTCATGTGGACGGTATCGACCTTGCTCACGTGTTCGTGGAGCGCCGGATTCAGCCACTCAAACGGAGGGATCACCCCGGGTTTCAGTACACCGGGCTGAATGATCCCACCCGCGAGTCGACGGAGTTCCTGCCGTCGGCCGAAGTCCAGGAGCGGGTAGCCAAAATTCTGCTGACAGCCGAGGTACCGCATGACCCGCGCGCGGTGTCCACCTTCTGCGCCGGGAACCCGCCACCGCTGGTAAGTGTAGTCTGGATTAGATTGTCTATGCATTGCTATAGATTGCAACTCGTCCCCATTGTCGATGATGTTTGCAGTTCCATGGGATGACAGCGATCGGTACTTCAGCTTGTCACCCGAGGAGGCTGCCGTTGCCGCGCCCCGCTCTGCGAGAATCTTTGCTGTCCCCGTGCCCCCCGCGCCGGCAAAGACCGGAGGTGCCCGGAGGCGAGGGCGGAGGAGGGTGCTGGGCCCGCGGCAAGCGCCCTCTGGAGAGCCCGTCGGAGCCGGAGGTCATCCGGAAGAAGGTGACAGCGGGCGGCCGCCCCGCCGTCACCCAGCCGAGGCACCCCCTGTATGACGACGATTATCTTGTTGATGAAGAACTTCGAGCTTTTGTAAAATCAACCGCGTTTGTAAGTATCCCTCGAATGTTATCCAGTCCCCCGGGTAAAAAAGTCGATCGAGTAATCGCCACCTTGTGATGCAGCAAAGACGGAGGAGAGGGGACACCAAGTGCACCGGGCCGATCCACCAAGGGTGTCACCGAGCCACATGGTGATGTGTCGGCGCCACGGAGCGGAGGAGGCCGCGGCGGCGGCGGCTCAGAGGTCGCCTCCGTGGTGCGCGCCGCCAACGTGTAAGTACACTTGCTGTTGATCGTAAGCACTTCACGTTATTGGTGCGAGCATATGTGAATCATGCCGTTGGTGCAGGTGACCCGTCATCGAGCCTGTGCAGATGCCGATCGCCGCGGACGCCCAGCAACGAGATGAGCCAGCTGCGCCGACACAACCTCAGGAGGCGCCTGAGCGAGAAGTGCCGGCGGAAGACGCTCCAGCGCAGGTGGCGCCCGAGAAATAGCCGGGCATCAAGTCCACCAAGAGCCGGTCGACGTCGCTCCAGAGCCGGTAGTACCGAGGGTGGAGGCTGCTCCATTGGTCAACGCCCCCGAGTCCCCCCGGATGATATCCAGATTGAGGGCGGGATGAAGAGATGGAGGATGTCGACGGCTGGTATGAGGCCGCGGAGGACCCGGTGCCCCAGGTAGAGCAAGAGTGGCCTGACGTCGAAGAGGAGGACGAGCCGACCCGCATAGCCCGCCAAGTGGAGGAGGGAGCCAGCCGCCTGCGTGTAAGTATTCGGCCACCCTGTTTTGCATTGTGATTTTGCTATACACATCTTGTGATTGCATGTCGTTGTACAGCATATCCGGAATGAAGAAATCCGCCTCCTGCACGAGGAGCTAGAGCAAAGGCTGTGGCGCCCTTTTTGAGGCCAGACAGGCGTGGGATGAGCTCTCCCGTGAACGCCGACCGTCTCGCCGAAGAACGAGCGGTGCTTGTGGTTGAGAGGGACCGCCTGCTGGCCGGCAACGGCGACGCGTAGCGTCACGCCTTTGCATAGGAGAGGGCAGCTCTGGCTGCTGATCGTGAAGTCTTGGAGATCGAGCGAACCCGTCTGGATCGCGAAGCTGCTCGGGTTGCCAGGGAGGGTAAGGCCCTGGAAGAGGAACGCGCACAGCTGGCCGCCGACCGCAAGCGCCTAGAGGAAGAGCGTGTCAAGCTCATTGCTCAGGAGGAGCGGACACGCCATGACGCCCAGACTCAAATACTTGGTATGTATGATGATTACTTGAATAATCGATCTGAAGATATCTTTGCAAAAGAGGTTAGTGACAAAAACGACTAAAATGCTGGATATATGATACCTTGCAGAGTACGAAGCGTCTGTTGAAACCCTGCAGCGGCAGCTCGTGATGGCGAACCAGCTGACGGATGAGCTACGCGAGGAGCTCCGGAATACCACCGCCGATCGTGACGGTATGCCCTTTGGCCGCTGAATAATGACCTGCTCAAAAAAGTAGTTGAACGAGTTTTGCTGATCTTACCGTTTATATATTGTCAGCCTTGCGTGCGGCCTCCAGTTATCGGATTCGTGATCTGGAGGTCGAATATGCTCTGTGGAAGAGTCGTACGCAAAGTCTCCTGCAAGGCGTCGGGCCAATCCTCGACGCCATCCATGGCTACGCGGTTGGCGGGGCCAATCCGGAGGAAGCGCCGCCGACCGACGCCCAGAACGTGGAGCAGCGCAGCGCGGCGGCCTGGGCGAACTTCATGGAGTTCACCCGCCAGGCCACTCGCGACACGGCTCGACACGCTCTGGCGGTGGCGCGCTCCCATCATCCCGAGGTGCAGTTTCAGCGCGTCCGCCTAGGCTATGCACTCGGGACGACAGAGGCGGGTGCTCTAAACCTGCGCGAGGAGGCTAACGAGGCGGCGACAACACTTGCTGACGAGATGAACCCGCTCCTGTGAGCTAAAGTCCTGGGTGAAGTTGCCTCAGGCATGATACTTTGCTTCTTTTGGCCGTAGCAAGAAACAGTTAGTGAAAAAACAGTGAAAAACACTTGAGATTTTAGCCGAGCCACGCCCGGATGTGGGTGGCATAATTAGCTTAATACTTTGTTTTTATTTCACAATCGTTTTAGCATGCATACGATTATGGTAGACGATGAAGTGTAGACTGTAGACGAAAAAAGGGGGTCACTTATGGTAGACGCCGCCCTAGCCTTAACGGCGTCGGTATAGCCAAGAAGAAGGAGACGCGATGCTCGGCAAGCTATTGGGCTGTTCGACTACGCTAAGGAGTCATCCGCGGTCGTCGATCTATGCGGGAGTACACCGGCCACACATACCGCGAAACGACCAAGTACGAGAGATGGCTCTAGGGGGTCCAGTGACTTAAGAGTGTAGTCAAGCATGGAAATAAATTGTTACGTCGGTCGAAAGAAAATATAACCATGTCAACATACTCCAATAAACTTTTATTAATGTGCGACGCCAGAGAAAGTAAAAAAACGATACAAGCGGGCTTACAGAGTCCCCGAGTTACGGGAAAAACGTCGCAGATGCTCGATGTTCCGGGGAGTTAGGGATGTCGATGTCCTCCATAGTTGTCAGTCGATACGCGCCTGGCCGGGTAACCTCTTTAACTTTGAAAGGGCCTTCCCAATGAGATCCCAGCTTGTGAACACTCTTCTGCTTCCTTCGAAGGACCAGGTCGCCAACCGCAAAGGCTCGTCCGCGTACATTGCGATTGTAATACCTTCGAACGCCCTCGAGGTATTTAGCGTTCCGCGTGCAACATTGCAAGCGGGTTTCCTCGAGCGCGACGAGCTCATCTTCTCGAGTAGCGTCCGAAGTTTCTTCATTATAATTCTCGACGAGAGGAGAGCGAAAGGCGATGTCAGCCGGGAGGACTGCTTCTGAACCAAACACCATGAAGTATGGAAAAACTGTGATGCGGCTGGGCTGAGTTCGGAGTCCCCAGACAACGGCAGGCAGCTCTTTAAGCCATCGACCAGGGTATTTCCCATCTGGCCGGAAGAGTCGCTTCCGCAATGCTTCTAATATCATGCCGTTTGCTCGCTCGGCCTGCCCGTTAGCACGAGGATGGGCGACAGACACATATTTCACCCGGATGCCTTTGTCTTCGCAATAATCCCAAAAATGGCTGCCAGTAAATGTGCTGCCAAGATCTGTGATGATGGAATTTGGGATGCCGAAGCGATGGACCACCTCATCTAACATCTCAACGGCCTTGTGCTGGTTGGCGTCGACCAGAGGAAGATATTCAATCCACTTGGAGAACTTATCGACCATGACGAAGATCCACTTGAAGCCGCCGGGGGCTGCTTTGAAGGGCCCGATGGCGTCAAGTCCCCAGCACGAGAAAGGCCATGCTGCCGGTATAGTCTGGAGCTCATGTGCTGGCACATGCGTCTGTTTCGCGAAGAATTGACATTTCGTGCAATGCCGTACCAAGTTCTGCATCGTAAAGAACCGCCGTCGGCCCAAGAAAATCTCGCTTTCGAACGCCTTGCCGACAAGAGTGCGAGAGGCCGCATGATTGCCGCAAATCCCGCCATGGATTTCGTCGAGCAGCTTTATACCATCTTCTTCGGAGATGCACTTCTGCAGGACTCGGTCTCCTATACTCTTCCGCATAAGGAAACCGTCGACTAGGACGTAATTCTTGCTTCGCCAGATCAGACGCTCTTGCTCTGTCCGATCCTCGGGGACGAGAGCTTCCTGCAGATATTTGATTATCGGGACCCGCCAGTCTTCGTCGATGGAGTTGGGTAGCGTGGCGACGATGTGCTCGGCTGTCTCGAGTGGAGGGCCCGGCTCAGGATCACTGATGGTTGGTTTCCACAGATCTTCGACGAAGACGCCTGCCGGTATCTTTGCCCGAGAAGAGCCAAGCTTGGAAAGTTCATCGGCGGCTTGGTTGTAATCCCGAACCACATGATCAAAACTGAGCCCGTAGAACTTGCCCTCCAATTTTCTTATAGCTGCCACGTACGCGTCCATCTTTTCACTCTTGCAATCCCAATCTTTGTTGACTTGCTTGATTACCAATGCCGAGTCGCCTAATACCTGCGGTCGGGCGAATCCCAAAGCCGGGAAAGCAATACGGAGGCCGTGAAGAGCAGCCTCGTATTCCGCGGCGTTGTTAGATGCCGGGAAGTGGATCCGGAGGACATACCGGAGCGTATCCCCTGAGGGTGATATGATGTAGACGCCAGCTCCGGGCCCATCGATGTTGAGCGAACCGTCGAAGTACATTGTCCAGCGCTCTCGGCTGGTGTCTTCGAGGGGAGTCTCCAGATCCGTCCACTCGCAAACGAAATCCGCCAACGCTTGCGACTTGATGTCACTCCTATTCTTGTATTCAATGGTGAACAGGCTGAGCTCGATCGCCCACTTGCATATACGACCATTGGCATCCTTATTCCGCAGGACGTCGCCCAATGGGTAATCCGACACCACAGTGATCGGGTGAAGGTCGAAGTAGTGACGCAGCTTGCGAGACGTGATGAGAATCCCATAGAGCAATTTCTGTATATGTAAGTACCTTTGTTTGGAGTCATTCAGTACCTCGCTGACGAAGTAGACCGGCCGTTGGACGGGGTATGCATGCCCTTCCTCCGCGCGCTCGACAACCAAGGCGGTACTAACCACCCGGTTGGTCGCTGCGATGTAGAGCAGTATGGTTTCCGCGTCATTCGGGGCTACCAACACTGGAGGTGTGGTGAGAAACTTCTTGAAGCCATTGAAGGCCTCTTGAGCCTCATTGGTCCACCTGAAAGCTTCTCCTGCGCGAAGGAGTTTGAAGAACGACAATCCCTTTTCA
The DNA here is from genome assembly GCA_015847255.1 of Hyparrhenia diplandra. Lineage (NCBI taxonomy): Eukaryota > Viridiplantae > Streptophyta > Magnoliopsida > Poales > Poaceae > Hyparrhenia > Hyparrhenia diplandra. The sequence continues at coordinate 167,666 of JADLZK010002840.1, forward strand.
CCGAGCCGTGCGACGAAACGGCTAAGTGCCGCCATACATCCAGTCAATTTTTGGACATCTTTGACGTTTTGGGGTGGTTTCATCTGCATGATGGCGTTGATTTTCTCCGGGTTTGGCTCGATGCCGTGCCGGCTAACAATGTTGCCGAGCAAATTGCCGGAGGGGACGCCGAAGACACACTTTCCCGGGTTAAGTTTCCATTGGTGCTCGTTGAGCTTGGCAAACACCCTTGCAAGATCATCGACCAGGGAAAGGGCGCTCTGGGTCTTCACTACGACGTCATCGACATAAGCCTGAGTGAGGTCGGGAATGAGGTTCCCTAAGCAGCCCTGTATAGCCCGCTGGTAGGTGGCTCCAGTGTTCTTGAGCCCGAACGACATGGTAGTGTAGCTGTAGGCGCCAAACGGAGTGATGAAGGAAGTCTTCTCCTGGTCTTTGACCGCGAGGGCAATCTGATGATAGCCCGAGTAGCAATCCAGGAAGCTGAGTAGCTCGCAACCTGCAGTGGAGTCGACAACCTGGTCGATACGCGGGAGACCAAACAGGTCTTTAGGGCAAGCCCTATTGAGATCGGTATAATCAACGCACATCCTCCATTCATTATTCTTCTTTCTTACAAGGACCGGATTAGCTACCCAGTCGGGATGATACACTTCGCGAATAAAGCCGCCAGCCTAATAACCTAGTTACCGGATTTAATAGCGGTGACTTTTCTTTATGAAAGCGGCGTATTTTCTCGAGCGCCGCGGCTTGGCCGTTGGCTTGACACGTAGGCGGTGCTCGATCCGGCCCGAGGTACTCCGGGCATATCGGCGGGTTTCCACGCGAAAATGCTCACGTTCTCCCTCCGGAACCGGACGAGCGCGTCTTCCTATTTGGGGTCAAGGTTGATGCCTATCTTGGTCGTCTTGGACGCATCGCCCTCCACCAGCCGGATGTCTTTGGTGTCCGACGGCTTGGTGGTCTTCTTCGTCCGCTCCTCCTCAGGTATCTCGAGGTTAGAGGGATTTAGCTTCTTCGCGTTCCTGATGACCTCCTCCTGTCGAATCGATTGGAGGATAAACTCCCGCTTGTTGAGGCCCTCCTTTTCGCATACATAGGCCATATGAACATTGGCCCTGCACGTGAGGACCCCCTTGTCCGTGGGGATCTTGAGGATGAGGTAGCCGTAGTGCGGGACCGCCATGAGCCTGGTCAGACCAGGTCGCCCGATGATGGCGTGGTACGATGAATCGAAGTCAGCGACAACGAAATTCATGTACTGGATGCGGTGATGCTTGGAGTTGCTGAACTGCACGCGTAGCATAACCTCGCCCGCCGAGGCCGACGACTCTCGGCGGGATCCCCCCAGTAACGGTGGTCGTACGGCTTGAGGTCGTCCTTCGTGATGTCGGTAGAGCCTTCATCGAGTTTTGGAACAGCATGTTCAGGGCGCTCCCGCCGTCGATGAGGACCTTCTCGAAGCGCAAACGCCCGATCACCGGGTCTAGGACGAGCGGGAATCGCCCGGGGTACGGGTTGTTGCACCACCGGGTCGCCGGGTGAAGGTTATGACGCGCTCGGAGAAGGTGGGCCATATCGGGTCCGTGACCCCCTCGCTGAAGTCTTTGACGGTCAGGACATTACGGGCAGAGACCTTGCGATCCCGCCCCACCTCACAGCCGTAGTGTCCGCCCATGATCATGCGAATGACGCCGTCCTCAGCGCGGTAGCGGTGCCTGGGATCGGCATCCTCGTCTGGGTCTTCTTCCTGGTTGTTGTGGACAACCTTGGGTGCCTCCTCCGGCTGCTCGTCGGTGATCTTGAGCTTCTTGCGCTCGCTTTCATACTCGGCGTTAAAGTGCCGACACTCTGCCAGACTATGATTCAAGTCCGGGTGTCGGGGACACTTGCCGTGTACGAGCTTCTTGATTGGGTCTTACCCGGTTGCGCCTTCTTCTTCCCCGGCCTTGGCGTTGTTGACGCCACCTCCCGGCGGTTTCGATCCGACGGCGCTCGCGATAGTTGCCGCGACCCTCTTCCCGGCGACTCACATCGCGGGAGTCGTCAGGGCGGCGGTTATCGTGATGCTCGTCGCGCCGCTTGTCGTCGCGGGGAACATCACGGCGGGGGGAATACTCCCGGCGGGTAGAGTAGCCGTAATCCTTGTGGAAGACGTACTCGGCCTCATCCTGCCCGGCGAACCTCTGCGCCACATCCAGCAACTTGGACATGGTTGTGATCTTGGACCTGTGGAGCTTCTTCCGCAGCTCTTGGGCTGCGGCGTTACCATTGGAGACGAGGCCCTTGGTGAATGCGCCGACGCATTCCTCGTCGGTGATATCGGGGATAGTCAGGCGCACCTCGGAGAAACGGCGGATGTACTCCCGGAGTGGCTCGCTGCGCTCGAGGCGCAGCCTCTCCAGATCGTACTTTGTGCCTGATTGCTTGCACGTGGACTTGTAAGTGCTGATGAAGATATCCTTGACGTCTTGCCACGTGCATAGTCTTCCTTTTGGCAGGGCCAGGAGCCAGCGATTGGCCGCCTGGTCGAGGCTAATCGGGAAGTAGTTCGCCATGACATCCTCCCCGCCTCCGGCCGACCTGATTGCGATCTCGTAAATCATGACCCAGGCCACGGGATCTTGGTCGCCGGAGTACTTCGAGAGGGCGTTAGTGCCTTTGAAGCCCAGAGGCCATCGGACCCGGCGGAGGTCCGGGTGGTAGGGCCGGATCGTAGTGATCGTGAGGTTCCCGGTTGGGTTTCCGTACAACATGTTGTATTCCTCACGCCACTGGATCTCGGCATCCTCGCGAGCCTGCTGCCTAGCGGTAATGCGGTAGCGAGCATCTCGGGCGATCTCGATGCTGCTGCGGAGGTCGGGGATGCTGGTTTCGATCCCGGCTTAGGGACGCCGGGGTGGTTGACCACCCGCGCCGCCGGCCGGAGCACCGCGCCCGGCCGCCTCCGCTTGCTTGGGCCTTCTTGGCCTGCATTCTGCCCGCCGGTTTGTGCTGCCGGGGGGCGCCACCGTCGCGTCGCTGAGATTGGTTGCCCCCCGGGCATGGAGGGCGCCTCTTCTTCGCCTTGGGTGTTCGCGACTTCTCTGTCGATGACGCCGCCGAGATGACGGCGCGAAGGCGCAGATGAACCCGAGACGGGATTAAGCTGAGCGTGGGTGGCGTAGATGTATCCCCGGACGTCATCTATTGTGGCGTTCTCCCGGAGCAGGAGAGCCGCTGCCGTGGCGATGTTCTGTTCTGGCGTCTTGTGAACCGGGATTCCTGCCACCTCGTCGAACTGAGACTGCAGATTCCGGGAGAGTCCCCGGGCTAACCGGGAAGCCCCGGCCGGTACCGCCGGCTGAGCCTGAGCAGCAGCGTCCTGCTCCGCTTGCCGACGGCGCGCTCGATCGGCGTTGCGTCCCTCCCGGGCAGCGCGGAGCTCTTCGGTTTCCCCCTCAAGGGGTGCCGAGTCCTCGCTGACGAAGATCCCTCCGCCGTAGGTCTCCCAGGGAGCGGTACCCCGGTCGAACAGCGGGGAGTCATAGCCGATTTCCAGCTCCATCGGATCCTGGAGGATGGTAGTGGTGGCGTCGGATGAAGTCAGGGAGGCGGTGCGGCCGTCACGGAGCTCGGTACTCTCCTCCTCCTCCTCGGCGCCCTCCAGGATCGGAGAGAGCTTAGCCATGCAGATGTGGTCGCGCGTTGTCGACGAGGCGCCTTCGCGGTACGTTGGTGCGTCGATGAAGTCGTAGGGTCCAGGACGGTCCTCCGACCAGTCCCAGAGCCCAGGCGCTTGTCCACCTGCGGATGATGAGAAGTGGACAACCCGGCCCTCGGGAGTAGAAGTGACGACCAGACCCTGGCCGAGGGGAAGATTGACCTCGACCAGATCTGTTTCTCCCCGGAGGAGCGTCGGGCGGCCCGTGTCGTGGTCGATGTTGTTCCTGTTGGCAGAAAGCGACATGGTCGAATCAACCAAAGGGGAAGACTCACTCATACCGATCTTGAGCTTGTCGAAGTCGCCGAGTAGATTGTCGGCGTCGTGGACGGCGCCGCGCGCGCACGGCACCTAACGGGTGGGTGAGCCTGGTGGGGTCCGAGCGGCCCCGGCTCCGAAGTTGGGGTCGGTGCCGATGCCGAAGTAGCAGATGCCGGCGCAGATTGGATCTGAACCGGCGTAGAGTTGTTGACGCCGAGCGTGGCGCCGTTGTTCAGACGGCCCGGGTGGATGTCCTCCATCGGGTTGACCGCCATGGAGTCAGGGAAGATCACCATCTTGTTAGCCATGGCATCTTCGTGCACACCCCCTACCTGGCGCGCCAACTGTCGTCGGTTTATCGGCGATAGTCTAACAGGGGTATGCCCGGCTAGTACATTGAGCGATAGAGGTGCGCTAGGCGGCTAACGAGGCGTTAAGCGTAACGGCGAAGGACAAAACACACGGGTTTTACCTGAGGTTCGGCCGCCTTGATGGCGTAAAACCTACGTCCTGCTTAGTTTGTATTGATTGATTGAGAATCAGATGTCCCTCGGGGGGGATCCCTGCTCTCCTTATATAGTCCGGGGAGCAGGGTTACAGGTCGGATCCGGTTCGACAAGATCTATCCCGATCGGTTACAATAGGAAAGTATGTAGTGATTACAATTGAGCTTATACTAGGAAACTATCTTGGCGACCAAGTTTAGGCCGTGATCTCCGATAATTGCGGTCTTCTAGCGCCAAGGGCTTCAATCCGCCATCCTGGGTCGGCCCGAGAGGCCTAACCCAAAGTAACCCGTGAGAGGATAGGGGTTTATCCCCCCACACCCCGCAATCGGGCCAACTGCTGCTTCCTTCCAGGACTTCCTGGCGTCGATCACCCGCCCTCTCGACGAGCCTCTCCTCTCAGCGGCCTGCCCACCCTCTGCACGTCCAAGATCATTGATGATGAGTGGGCCACACGACAGGAGCGTCTCGATGCTAAACATGAGAAGCGCAATCCACTTCCGGAGCGGACGGCGTTGTTGATGATGCTCGGCAAGCTTGAGGATCGCCCGGTCCCAGCGGCATCATGCACTCCAGTCCCGAGCTAGCAAGCAAGCTCCGGTCACACATTGCCCGGTGACATATCTTCCGGCGGCGGCAGCGTCTGCGCGACATCTTCCCCATGATGCGGGCTGGTGCACTGGCGGCACCGATGGGGACTCTCGCGTGGAGCCGTAGCCCGGGACGATCCGTTCACCCACCCTCATCGCGCTAGATTGTCTTAGTTTTTAGTACATCCGTATCGCGCCACCGTTCAAGCGGTGCTCCTTGTATGTGAGCTTTTCGTCCCTTCGGCCAATTGTTTTGGCTAAAGTAAGCGGCGTGTAAAACACTCTAGCTTCCCTTAATATAATACGTGTCAATGGTACGCTTTCGAAAAAAAAAGTTCCTTATCTCTAGCTCTAGAAAATTTTGGAGCTCGAGACTTGAGGACATTCGAGGTGTGTGGTGTAGCAATTTCACACAACATTATTTCAACCATGGAGATCTATCATATACATAGAAGTCAATTGGCAATAACTGAAGATTTGAGTAACAAAAATGTACTATCGAAGCTAGGCGCTCAAATGGGTGAGCAAACAATATACAAGTATAAATACATCACCAATAATGAATAGCAGAACTAGATCAGTACATTGTTTTAACTCAACAGGAAATCGAACTGCAGTGCAGTGTGTGAAATCCAGCAGCAAAAAGTATGTATCTACGATGTATACGTATAGCACGCGCCCGGCCCTAGTACTAAAAACTAGTTGCTACGAGCCAACTGGACCATGGCAGCTGCGCTGGTGAAGCCGCAGCCAGCGACGGCGCAGCTGGTCACCTCCGGCGCCGCCCTCTCCCGCATCGCCGGCAGAGCAGGATGCGGACGATCTCCTCTTCCCCTCCGAGAAAACCCTTGCAGAGCGCGGTCCAGAACGCGCGGTCCGGCCCTCCAGTCTCCGCGACCGTGCGCCGTGCCTCCTCGCCGACGCTCCTCCGGATGGCCTTCTGGTTGGTGAGGCGGTCGATGAGATTGTGGAGGATGTCGACGGTGTACTGCGGGTGGCCCTGGATGCCCAGCGCGTGTTCCCCACCGCGAACACCTCCACGCGCGTCTTCTCCGAATAGGCAAGCACCGTCGCCGTCGGCGGGATCTCCCACACCTCGTCCTGGTGAACCTCGACGAGGGCGGCGCTCTGAGGGAGGAGCTCGTTGTCCTCGACGAGATTGCCCCCGACGAGGAAGTCGAGGCGGCCTTCCAGGAAGTCCGGCGAAAACGTCACCTCCCTCACCCCGACGTCCCAGCCGTTCCGAGCCCTGCCGACCCTTCCGCCCAGCGCTCGGCACAGGATCTGGTGGCCGAAGCAGATGCCGAGCACGCGCTTCCTCATGGCGTGCACGGTCTGGATTAGCGCGCAGAGGCGCCGGATCCACGGCTCGTCGCCGTGCGCGTCGTGCGGGCTTCCGCTCACCACGAAGCCGTCGTACGACGCTAGGTCCTCCGGCGCCGGGAGCTCGCCGGCGATCACGCGGAAGCTGTCCCAGCTGACGGCGTCGTCGTGGAACGCGGAGACGAAGACGTTGTGGTACCCGCCGTACACCTCCTTGGCGTACTCGGAGTCCCAGAGCGCCAGCAGCAGCGCGTAGCGCCTCCCGCCGCGCCCCGCCGCCGGCTTAGTCTGAGTCGTCGCCGCCGTCATTGTATTGTATCGCCGGATGAGCAAACTAACTGAAGATCGGAGACGATCGAAGCTCCTCAGCTGACCAGCTAGCTAGTTGTGCGAGCTTGTCAGGGTAGTGCACCAACACTGTCACACTGAACAGCTGTGTGATCTTCCAATTTGCAAAGATCTGCAGAGCGATTCAGCGCTCATATTTAAGCTGTGTAGTAGGCGTGTAGCTGTAGCTAGATGGAGTGGCGTCGCCATCGCTTGTGGAACACATGCATGGCTTGGAATATAAACTAATGATTAATACGCGTGCAAATTGCAACCGCGCACGACGACGTGGCAGTGAGGCAAAGTGTTTTTGTTTTTGTAGGGGAGTGGGGGCAAAGTGTTGGGATATATAGAAATGCAATGTACTCGTAGTCCACATCGACCGGCACATCGCCATCGGCCGCGGCATAAATTCTCTCCAACACGGAAAGCGAGGCGGGAGAAGCTACACGAGCGAGCATATTAGGCAAACTAAATTTTTTCCTTGAGCAACCCTCGTGCACATTATGAATTTATATGACCATTATTAGATTTATGATGAGGTCTGCGCACGAGAGAACGAATATCTTTATTACATTTATTTATGTCTCGGCGACATGCAGGTGTTTTTTTTCTCGAAAACACAAAAGATTTGTGTATCATTGTTATTAAGAAGGATAAAGTTTCCAGTATAAACGACACACATCTAGCCCGCGCTAGGCGGTCTACCATTATCAATCGGACCAACCTAGCCCTACCGCCCAATTCGATATTACATAAAAAGGAAACAACCAAAGCACGAGCACCGCCGCGCCCTATGGGTCTTCAACGAAGAGCTCCCACGGCGCACACACGCCTGTTGTATGCAGGAAACGCCACGTCAAGGGCCTCGATGTAGCTCAACGACAAGGCCCCCGAATGCAACACGTCACATATTCCCTTGGGCGGCGACAAAACCAGGGCAACCGGTACTGCGATGCCAAAACACTACTATAGGAGTACCTCGCCTTGCTGGGAGGGCGATATGTGAACCAATGGTACGGCGTCTATCCGCGTGCTCTTGCAATGATAGGCGGGGCCTCTAGGTTCTCTCCCTCCGCCATGGTGGAGAGGCAATCAGGGGCGGCTCCTCGCTTGACCCACACCTCATCCGGGAACCATGTAGCGGCGCTTGAATAGCCTCGCGCGAGCGTTGGCGTCATGCCGCCAAGTTAATGATGGCTAAATGTAGTGGCGGTCCTTGGATGGAAACTTTTGGAGCATTGATGTCCTCCGTGGACTGGTAATGATGGTAAATGTAGGGACATGCAGTTGATTTTTTCCCTCTCCTTGGTAATCCCTCCTAGTGCTAGAACGACAATTTCTACGGGACTAGGGAAGCTCATGCAAGACTAATCGTCATGTGTCCACTGCATGTTGTGTGAAAACATACGGTTGTGCCGCCATGGAATCTATTTGCACCGTTTACAATGTTGTTCCACATCCGAATAATTAGTTATTCATTGCATACATAAAGGAAATAATTGTCAAGCATATATGCCAGCGATCTAGGCATTATGCAATATGTCAATCATCCGTTGAGTAACAGGAGAATCGCCACCTGGCAAGGCCGCGAACGATCGACTTCGATCAAGAGTGGTAAGGTAAAGTTGAGAGAAGTGTGTCGTGTGTATGGTTAAATTCTACTTCTTAATTACAATGATACACAAATCTTTTGCATGTTCAAAAAAAAAAAAAAAAGGTTGAGAGGAGGAATGGAAGCTAAAAGAGAAATGGTCACGTGGGAGGCAATTTGTCAATGTCTCAGCGTTGATTACTTATACGTCCGTGACTAGGGTCACAATCAGTTGCCAAATCACATGGTGGAGTGCGCGAAATAAATAACGAACACCTCAATGAAAACTTTTCCGCCTTACGACTTAGCTTTGGGCACTTTTTAACCGAAAAATCGAAGGCGAATCGAACGAAATATCAGTTTTTCGGTTCGGCTTCGGTTTGTTATTTGGGAAAACGAGGGTGCGGCTCGGTGTTCGGTTCTAGGGTCAAACCAAACCGATCCCCAAATAAAAAAACATCTAGGTACTATGGGGATTGGAGAGCCCGCCCAAGCGAGCAAAGCAAGCCCACGCCGACACACACCCTCAATGAAAACTTTTGGCCCGTGACCCTCCCTTGTCTCATCAGTGAGAAGACGCATATTCAATCAATCTCCGCGACCGGCGTATTCCAATAAGCGGGAGTAGCAGCAGTAGACGGCGGCCTTCGGCTCACCCCCCGGATCGCGAATCCGGCAGCGGCAGTAGCAACAGCGCATTCCCAATCCAACCACCCCTAATCATTTCGAAACGAAAGCGGCGGGTAGTCAATTTTGCGTAAATTAATAAGTATCAATACGGGTGGTGAGCGGCTACAGCTCAGGGAGGCGGCGGTTGTAGAGATTGTTACCAATTGCTAGTGTATTATGTTGTTCCTGATTTGATAGAATTATCATGAGACTTCTACTACTTGATATAAGGTTATATATATCAATAATCAACGGGATACTTGTACATGTAAAAAATAAACAATATTATCCGGAAACATAGAGCACATATATCTTAGAATAATGAGCATCATTTTCTACATAAAAGTTGGGTCACAAAAAAAATTATACCGCATGCACAAACCGTTTCAAGGTTTCAACTAAAAGGAGATCAAGCCACCTTCATTGTCATGGTACACAAAATGTACCCTTTCAAACACGAGGTAAACGGGTTTCACGTTTCTACCTGGCCCCACACGGTAAGTTTTACACCGAAATGCGTACTCCTATCTGCGACTGTAAGTTACACGTGCATAATAATATAATATCATAATATTGTGGAATCTGGATCGATGGAGCCGGCCAGCAGCTAGCCGGCTTAAAGGTGACGCAAAATCTTGCTAGGAATAATAATAACTTAATCGGTCACTCGCGTGCCTTGTTGGTTTTGTTTTAATAATGATCACTGATCCATTGTCAATTGCCACGTCGAATGATGTTGATACAGTTTAAAAAAAAACGATGTTGAGATCCATTTGTCTAAAGCATATCCAAGACTCTTCGTAGATCACTCTCTCTAAATTATCATTTGGAGATCCATTTATTCTCGTTTTCTATCTTTGCCTAGCGAGAAATACATAATACTCCTCCATCCAAAAATTATAAGTCACTTTGGTTTAGTCCAATTAGTAGAAGATAGTATATTTGATAACCAATTAAAAGAAGTTGGAGGTTATTTTTTTCACCAAAATCTGTATTCCAAGCCATTAACAAGGATATAAAGTCTTTTAGAGTTAGTGATGTGCTCATGCTTTTACTTCCGGGTGTTCACCCGGCAGTGTTAGACTTTAAAAAAAAGCAAAAAGAACCACAAACATGCTCGTGGGCTACAGCCACCACCGCCATGCTCACTGCCTCTGACTATTGCCGCTCCCTCAAGCAGTTCATCCAAGAAACAATTTAAGTCTCAGAGAAAGGAGAGATTCAACACATAAAATCGAATCCTTTCATAGATCACAGAGAAGGGTTCAACAGATCACAAATCAACTCATGCACAAATCAAATCAATTCATAGATCGACATATAATGATTCATACAAATAAATTCGAAGAATCATTCGGTGGGAGGAATCAATGGATAGATACAGTTGATGAAAGATCGAACGAGTTGGGTAGTTTTTTCAGCTTGGCTCCCGTAGAGGTGGATCTACGAGCGGGGCTTCGATCTGCAATACGACGAGGATGAGGCGGTACTTGGGCTCGAACTTCTTCGCGCCCTCGAGGTTGTCATAGATGAGTCTGAAGCCGGTGGACGTACTTGCTGCCTCCGAAGTGGGTTTGGAACTTGAAGACGAAGATGCAGCTGGAGCCCTTCACCTCATAGAGCTTCACCAACCACTCTTTTAGCTTCGCCTGCACAAGATACATATATTGTTAATATCCCGTCGAACATCACCTAGAAACGAGGAGAGGACGAGATCCAGCCTGGGGTGGATCCGCGCCGAGCCACGCGCGGCGGCGCTTGGCGCTGACGATCTTTGTCGCCCGGCATGCGGCGTCCTCGTGCCCATCGTGGATCTGAGCCGTGCGAGGTGGTGTGTGCCGGTGACCTCCTGCCCGTCGTAGATCTGAGCCGCGCCGGGGTGGAGCATGCGGTGGCCTCGTCGGTGGGGGAAGGTTCCTGGCGCGGTCGTATCTTCCGGGCGGCAGCGTGGCAAGGAGCGGAGGCGGGTGTGAAGCAGCCGAGAAACCCGCCAGACTTGGTTCGACTCCCGTGGGAGTGAATTTAAACAGGTTTGCATTATTAAAAATTACAAAAATAGGCCAGGGTTTCCCTTGCCGACTATGGTAAAAAAAAGGATAGGCAGCCTATAGAGGGGAGAAGATGCGGTGGGGTGAAGATGCGGTGGTTGGAGGCTGCGGTGACCGACGAGGTGGATCGAGGTACTAGCGGACACGAAGCGAATAGTTAACGAGGAAACAATAAAAATTTTGGGTCCGGATCTAAATTCACTGCCGGGTCCGCTAATACACTTTCGATTAATCGATAAAAATCATTGTCGAGTATTTTATATTATCTCGATAGTGATGTAGTCTTTCACTAGCGGTTGTTGTGACTCCCCAATATATCAAATCACACCTTTACCTTCCAATTCGATCGGAGACATGTTTTTGTTGCCTCTTACCTAGGGCGGATATCGAGCCGCTCGGCTCGTTAGCGGCTCGACTTCGTTATGGCTCGTTATACAAACGAGCCGTAAGGTTTGCTCGGCTCGGCTCGTTAGCAAGCTCGAAGCTAGCTTTCGCTTGGCTCGCGAGCCAAAGCACAAAAACATATGCACAAAGATTATAAGCGCAAATCAACGATAAACACATTACATGCATATATAAAATGAAATAAACAAAATAAACATGATTTTTTTCAATGGAAAATATAAGTATGCTATCGTTTATGACAATGATCCATCATCCTCCGTAGATTGATTCCATTGATCGATACATTATTTATTATTTATTTTGGCTCGTCATGGCTCGCGAGCCACTCGAGTGGCTCGTGGCTAGCTTGTTACAAAACGAAAGGCTCATTATAAAACGAAGTCGATCTCGGCCCGAGCCATTAACGAAGCGAAGTCGAAAGCGAGTTACGAAGTTTTTTCGTCTAGCCTTACTCTTGCCTCCCCTTGTTTAAATTTCAATATGAAATCTACCTTCCAAATCCAATCCAAAAGTAAGAAAAACAATACACGTTATAGTCTAGCAGCCATTGTCTCTTGGAGTCTTGGACTTTCTCACGTGGTCAGAAGAGCCGACCACGTGACGTTGAAAAAATAAGACGGAAAACCTTATCCTATATATCCTAGAGCCGGAGTCGATCCTCTTCCTCGTGCAGCCGTGGGGCCTCGGCTACTGAACTTTGTTGCTGCCCTTTGGGCTATATATAAGTTGGTCTGTCGTTTGTACATTCAAGTACGATCGACCACTTGGCTTGTCAAGCAATAAAGTTCATATATCACCAATGGAACTACCACCTTTGGCCTCCTTCCTCGGCGTGGTGCTGGCCACCCTGCTCTTGCTTGTATCCACTCTACACCGCCTCCGTAAGCCCAACCTCCCACCGGGGCCTCGACCGTTGCCAGTTCTCGGCAACCTGAACCTGATGGGCCCTCTCCCGCACCTGTCTCTCCACGAGCTCTCCAAGAGCTATGGCCCTCTCATGTCCCTGCGCTTCGGCTCCCTGCCCGTCGTCGTCGGCTCGTCTGTCGACATGGCCAGCTTCTTCCTCAAGACGCACGACCTGCTGTTCGTCGACCGCCCCTGGACCACCGCCGGCAATTACACCGGCTTCAACTACTCCGACATGATATGGTCGCCACACGGCGCCTACTTTCGGCAGGTGCGCAGGTTCTGCAAGGCCCAACTTTTCAGCACCGCGCGGCTGAGGGCGCAGGAGCACATCCGGGAGGCCGAGTTGCGCGCCATGATGCTCGACCTGTACGACACCACTGGGAAATTAGGGGCGCCGGTGCGGCTCATGGACCACCTGTTCCAGATGAACATCAACGTGAGCTCGCTCATGGTGCTCGGCAAGAAGCACAGCGACGACGACCAAGACTCGGCGGCCGGCTTGCCAGGGACGCCCGCAGGGTTCAAGTGGATGATCCAAGAGTTCTTCAGCCTCAGCCGCAGGCTCGACGTCAGGGGACATGATTCCGTGGCTCAGCTGGCTGGACCTGCATGGACACGTCAGGAGGATGAAGAGGCTTATGAAGATGTTGGACCCTTTCCTGGACAATGTTGTCGACGAGCACAGTGAGCGGCGGCTGAAAGAGGGCAAGGACTTCGTCGCCAAGGACGCGGTGGACATGCTGCTGGAGCTCGCCGATGATCCAAACCTCGAGACCCCAATCCACCGAGATGGCGTCAAGGCATTCACGCTGGTATGTGAAAAAAAAAACTCCATTGTTAGTTGGATGCTCCATGTGCATGCATGCTTAGCTCGATCGCAATTTGATTGCAGAATCTCCTGGCTGGATTGCCGGACACCACATCGGTGACCGTGGGTGCGCCATGTCGGAGCTTGTGAGGCACCCCGACGCGCTCGCCATGGTGACCGAGGAGCTGGACCGCGTCGTCGGCCGCGAGCGCCTCCCTCGTCACGGAGGCGGACATCCCGAATCTCCCGTACCTGGAGGCCGTCATCAAGGAGACGATGCGGCTGCATCCCGTGACGCCATTGCTAACACCTCGGCTGTCGCGCGAGGACGTGTCCGTGGGTGGGCACGACATCCCGGCGAGCACTCTGGTGTTGGTCAACGTCTGGGCCATCGCCCGCGACCCCGCCGTCTGGGGCACGACGCCGGCGAGTTCCGGCCGGAGCGGTTCATCGGGGAGCCGCGTGGACGTGAAAGGGCAGCACCTGGAGCTGCTTCCCTTCGGGTCCGGCCACCGGATGTGCCCGGGCTTGTCTCTCGGCCTCAGGATGGTCCACGTGCTCCTGGCCAACCTCGTGCACGGCTACTCCTGGAAGCTCCCAGATGGTGTCTCCAGCATGGATGAAACGTCCGGGCTGACCGTGCCGCGCAAGGTCCGGCTCGAGGCTGTCGCCGAGCCCAGGCTCCCGGCGCACCTGTACTGCTAATTGAAGGCCCCAGATTTATTGGTTCTCATCAGATATGCTAGGGGAAAAAAATGCTAGAAATTAGCTTAGTTGTTGTATACATGCTGGCATCACAGTAAAACACGAGGGAAGAAGTGGTCCGCATATGAAAATTAGCTCAGTTGTCATCATTATTGACGAATACCACGAGGGATGCAAAAATACAACTGTGAGTGTGTGTCAACTGTGCCAGTATCGCCAAGCCAAACAGCATCACTGCGCCGAAGCTTCCATGTCCATGGGCCGTCAGGTCGTGGAGAGGGAACCACGCGCCCACCCTAGCACGTGGAATGGAGATGGCTAACGGGTGTCGCACATGTAGTGGCAAGCGCTGACGACCCAAACAACGCAGTCACTGGCATGGCGAACTCCGGACTACCATGACTATGGGCATGTTTGGTTCGAGGCACTTGTTGTGTCTGAACTAATAAAATTTCTAAAAAGTCACTAGCAAAAACAAACACGGTGAGACTTTTCTACTACTTTTAGCTAAAAGTTCCTAAAAAAGACCTTTATGGAGATTTTTTTAAGTATTTGGGATTAAAAAAGTCATGGACTATTGAACCAACCTAGGTCTATGTAACGGACTATGAGGAGGACCAAGGCAGGGGCAACAACGGGTGTGGTGGGGTGCCACCACTACAATACGGATGGCGAACGGAGGACTTAGCACTCCCAACGCACACACTAGCATGGTTTCTATCTCTATTAATTAGCTTGTCACAAAGACATTTTGGCTGATGTGTCAACAAATTTAAAAGGAGGGGCAACACAAAACGTGAAACCCATTCTAACTTAGAAACATGGTCTTCCACGAGCATCCATACAGTTCGAAACCATTGGAGACTGGAGTGAGGATGAGTGTGTTAGGACCCGCAAGGCCGCTTAACGATAACTTCGTGGCTAGATTAGAGGATTTTGGGGAATTTGTGGCTACAATAGCATGAACAGGCGTTTGAGAATAGAGCGAGCGACAAATAGGGAGGAACATGATTCGATTTTAGGTTCGAGGAGAATGTTGTTACAAGGTTCATCCTTCACCGCAACGCACTTATATGCCCGGCCGAGGCCCAAACACGCCAACATGCCATAGGCTGCGTAGTCACAACATTTGAATCTTTGGCTTGCCATCGCCAAGTGATCCAACGACCCTAGTGCCCAATCGCCGCGAGACAATTAATGCCCCCTTCGGAAACCAGCTTGACCCCTGTTGACACTCGTTATAGCATAATATTATAAGTCAATTAACATGAAATAAGGGCTCAAGTCAAAGACCAAACATAAGTCTAGGGGTCTAACTAACATAATTCCACGAGTTTTGGTATTACGTGACTTTCGAGGACTTAGGATAGATAAATGCCGAAGAATGGAGAAAGTTCGGAATATACAAGACATATGATGACAAGACTTGACCGTGAAGTAACTCAACCCGAAAAGTGGACTAAAACATTCTAGAAGATGCGAGGACACGAACAAGCGGGAAGCCAAGGTGGCATGCCACCCGGCGCCGCCAATTACCAACTAGGCGGCCAGGTGGGTCCCCCCTCGGTCGATCTCTCCTTTCTAGGTCGGTTTACTACCGACTTTGAGGTTATATCTACACCGATTGTTGAAGGTCGGTTTGATCCTAGGGTTCATGTTCATCGCCAAGTACTATATAATAAGACCGGTGACCCGGGGCTGAAATCAATATTCATTATCAATTCATTCTCATCAAGTCCCAACCAAGTCTAGACATACAGCCCTAGTTCATCATACTAGAAGTAGCTAGCTAACTAGTTAGTTCTAGTTCAAGATCAAGTTCATCTTGAGTTCGATAGTCAAGCAATAGCAAGAGCATTGTTCTTCGCTCTTGATTTCGTCGATAAGTATTATTATTGATACACTATTGTTATGGCTTTGATCTATATAATTATTATATTCTTATTTATATGTGTTTATGCATGCTATGATTATATGTTTAGTTTAGTAAGATTGCTTTATATTTTATACATGGAATTGTATAG